>QRFJ01002141.1:79812-115635 GCA_006176705.1 Cocos nucifera | reverse complement strand
TGAAACAGAATTTCGGATAACACCAACACGAAAGCCAAAAATTTATCTTAAGATAATGCCTATCATGCTTCCAGATATTTTCTTCCACTATTCATCAATTAATGAACCAATCCAACCAAACCCTGCATAAGTCAATTTATTCATCTTATCCTTTATAATATTATTTAAGTAAATTCAAAATTTATTAATTTTTTTATTTAAATTTTATCGACTTGACCAAACTCTCTTGACAAGATGCACCGTTAACACTATGTACCCTTATGCATATACCATCACCATCACTCTGTCTTGCAATACTAAGTATTTTGATACAGTGGTGCTTGTGAGGGAAAATATCTAGATCCCATCGGCCATATTGACATTTAATAAAAGAACAGAAACATCAAAGAAGCATTAAAGCCACCAATCTCAGCCTCATAATGATGTTAAAATCAATTGAACCAACATTAACCTTTTTTCTTTTCCTTTTTTTCTTGAGAAAAAAAGGACAGAAATCCATCCAAGTTTCATCGAGCTAACAGAAAATTACAACTGAGGCCTGTCCTTATAGACTATCACATCAAATAAAATGAGTTCTGACAGATTGAAGCCGCTCACTACAGCAACAAACGATAATATTTAAGAATAATTAATTGGGGAAGGCCCGACCAAAATTTATTAAAGAGCACAAAAGACAATAACCGAGAACATCCTTCATAAACTAGATCAAACAAGTTCTTATTCTGGAGCGAGTACATCCAATCTAATCTATACAGCATTTCATGCACATTTGCTCCATTCTGCATTGCAACATGAGGGAAGTAGATCAGAGAGGCCTGCTAGAAATCCACCTTTGGAGCATAGCCAAACATTCCTCAGGTTTGTACTCTGGAGCTGTGTGACCAGCACCCTAGATAAACAAATAAAATAACTCTGAATAAAAACTCTCTACCTGAGAGACAAATGATTTTTTTGGGTACAAGAGACAAATGCATTTTATTATGAAAAATAAAATAAAATAAAAACATTACCCTCACAGTTGCGAATGTCAAATTGTTGGAATATGTTGTTGTGTACCTAAGAAACCAACAAGACAGAGACCAATCAGACCGAACCCATGGTACAATCCAAATCATAGAAGAAGATGAGATCACGTAAGAGTTCTGACACTAGCTAGAAGCTCACCCAGCAACTTGACCTCCAACATGCCATGATCTCCACTCATCCACAACAGAGAAGTTGAGAGATCTAATCCATGCGTGCGTGCCCAGAAAAGGTACCACCAAGTCATGATCCCCACTATGTGAACGAAAAGGCCATGTGAGACATTAGAGTTCAACATGATACCACAATTACGACAGAAGATGACAACGGTAAGAGTATGCTTGGGGGTTCACCTGTATATGAGAGCATGATAACCTTTACTGGTAAGGCTAAGATGATAATTTATATTATTTGGGATGTCTTTTGTATAAGTTAAGTCATGATTACACCTCTGCCATTCTGTCACTGTTCCCTGCTTCATGTCATTATCGTTAGGGGTTAGATTTCTGGTGATAATCACTAGAAGCCATAAAAATTGAAGAACAAGCAATGGGCCTTCATAAACATTAAGGTAGAAGACAACCTCTAACTACTGGGTGTCCTAACTACCTACCTTTTCTCTACCTTCTTTTAACCTTTTATTTTGAATACTATTCAATATTCTGCCAATCATGAACAAAAGTGATGGCAGGTTCCCATCAAAACAGAAAAAAAGAACCTAATTGGCACGTAGGGTAACATATCTTCCACATAAAACCAATGTTGAAGAGGATGGCATAAATGCAACAAGTCATGAAAGGATACATTTATATTATTGAACATATAATTAGAGATACGTGCTTGTTTTCTCCAACATTTTTCGTTTTTCCCTCATAATTCAACATGCATGACCCCTCAAAAAATAATTGACATGTGTGCCTTTTTTATGCTATGGACTTCCCACTGTTATAGGCTACAAATTTCTCATGATTGAGAATAAAAACTATCATATCCCAATGACATGCGTACCAAAATTTTTAAGTCATTAGCTTCGGATGAAATCCGAGCTTTGTCATCGAAAAGTCACCGAGGTGTTACTTCTCGGTAGAATTTGTAAGTCGCAATTGTATGCTGCCTAATGAAGAATTCCAAGGTCTATTCCAAACTGACTATTTGGCTGCATTATCTCCAAGTCATTTTTGTCGGTTAATTTGACCTCCCAATTTGTCATCGGAACATTTTCGAGATATTTACTCGTGGAGGTCCTGACTTGGGTCAGGATAGCTCCTTGTGCTCCATGTCATGCCAAACAGCATTTTGGAGGTCTCAATCGGCGTCGAGATATCTTCGAGAAATTTGGAGGTCTAAACTTGGGTCAGGGTGCTCCTTATTGTTAGCGCCTTGCCGACTACTATTTCTAAGGTCTCAGCCTAAGCAAAGATATTTCCGAGAGATCGGTCCACCAATCCAATCATCGGGATTTAGATGATTGTCCGAATATCCCATGATTGTCGTTGTCCTCGGTGCCCTGCCCAACATATCCTCAGAGGTCTCAGCTGGAGCTGAGATATCTTTAGAAAATTGGTCTGTCGATTCAGTCGTTAGGGTTCAAACGATTATCCAGTCGTCATATTGGGTGGTTTGCCACGTACATTTTCAAAGGTCTTGGCTAGAGCTAAGATATCTTTGGGAGATCATGCATTGAAGGATTGTTCTCCCTATAGCAATTAATGCCTGGTGCTTCCTAATAACGATGTGGAGGTGCAGACCAGGCCTCTGTGAGTTGCAGTAGTCTACGAGGAGGAGTGGCCTACAAGGCCTCTCATATGGTGACACCTGTCGCACTATTAGAGGGGGTAGTTGGAGGTGCCCAAGTCTGGTCCTATAAATAGAATTCCATTTGCTTGAGCTTGGTATCCCTTTCGCAATGTTGTGATGGAGTTGCCCCCTTTGTCTCTATGGAATCGTCAATATCTTCCTCTGTCTGGGGAAGTTTTCTCCAACTTCCGATCAGCCATTGAATATCTCCAAAGAATGCACCATCGAGCAATCCAATTTGGCATCGGAGGTATTGGAAAAACCCGCTACTTCGGCCTCGGAGTTGCAGTGGTGGGCGCCATGGGCCGCTTCAGCATCGTACTCCATAGAAGGGTCTTAATCCTTTCTGGAGGCCAATTTTGCCCTCTGACAAATCTAGCTTTTTGGCCCTTCTTGGAGGTGCATCGTGAAGGCAAGTGGGCTTCTGAGAACGGAGGGGCCCACATCGTCGTTGACATCTTGTTGAGGAGAGCCGATGTATGCTACAAGATGGGAAGTTCTGCACCCTTCGTTGGAGATCACATCATTTTGATGTCCGACTTGAGCCAGTGTCTTTCTTTTTGTTGTAATGGACTTCATCCGATATACGTCATTTTGTAATAAGCTTGTACAGACCTTTTGAATAAATGTTCCTTCATTATGTCAATCTGATGTCGGTACCGTATTGTCGTTATTCTTCCACTCAAGGAGGTCTCCTATGAGGAGTCATCCAAGGTCAATCCAAAGTTAATTCACGTAGGCCTCCGCTCAACTTGTCCATGGACAAGGAGTGCCAAGTGGCCATGTGGAGTCCCCAGAGGGTTAGCCCCCTTCATCGTCGTCTTCGATCTAGGTTGGATTCTCTAGTTGTCTATTTTAACAAGAAATCTATATAAATTTGGAGAAGAAAATTTTCATTAATGAGATCGGAGTCGTTATACTGCTTATTGATAGTACATCCGAAGGTTTTTAGAGTTCCATGTTTGAGGAATCTGAGTACCATCGAGGGTCTCCAGTTTATATGCTTCAGGTCAGATGACTTTCATAATCTGGTTCGGTCCTTCCTGGTTCGGGGCTAACTTGCCCTATGCCACGGGTTTGGGCACTTCTACTCGTCTTAGGATGAGATCTCTAGTTCAGAAGGCCTTGGTTTTAACTCAAGCATTGTAGTAGCGGGCTACTCATTGTTGATACGAGGCTATTCTGATCCGAGCTCTTTCTCTTATTTCTTCAAATAAGTCTAGATTTGCTCAAAGCCGACTAAGGTTCTCCTATTCATCATAAAGCTCAATTCTGGTCGACAGTATCCCGATCTTCATAGGAATAACTACCTCGGCTCCAAAGCCGAGGTTGAAGGGAGTTTCACCCGTTGCTATCCGAGGTGTTGTTTGGTATGCTCATAGGATATTGTAGAGTTCTTCTACCTATATTTCCTTCGCTTAGCTAAGTCTGGTCTTCAACCCTTGCAAGATTGTACGGTTGGTCACCTCGGCTTCACCATTAGATTGCGAGTGCCCTACCAAAGTGAGCCCATAATCGATGTAAAGCTCCAAGCAAAAGTCCTTGAGCTTCTAATTATTGAATTGGCACCCATTGTCAATAATGATGGCTCGAGGAAGTCCAGACCAATAGATGATCAACTTACACACGAAGTCCCGTGCTTTTGCCTCGATTATTTGTGCCAAGGGTTTGGCTTCAACTTATTTGGTGAAGTAGCCGATCGCTATAATTAGAAATTTTATTTGTCTAGTTGTTTGCAGGAACGGTCCAAAGATATTGATTCCCTACATGGCAAAAGGACAAGGAGCAACGATTGATGTGAGCTCGGTCACCAGCCTTCTTTAGATGTTGGCATACTTCTGACACTGCTCACATTGCTTGACGAGCTTGATTGCCTTCTTCTGTAAGGTCGACAGTAGTATCCTTATCAAACGAGCTTATAGGCCAGCGATCTACCCTCCAAGTGATTGTCGCAGATGCCTTCGTGCACTTCTCGAAGGCATAGTCGGCCTCAGAGGGATGAAGACAATAGAGTCGAGTTAGGAAAAATGACTTCTTGTAGAGTCTCCCATTGAGGATCATATACCACGGTGCTTGTCACTTGATCCTGCAAGCCCAAACAGGATCGGAGGGCAATTCCCCCTTGATCAAATAGTTGATGATGGGATCTATCCAGCTTGGCTCATATTCGACCTAAAATACCATGGGCTTATAGGTGCTCAATGAAGACTTCGCTTATTATGGTCAGTCAGACGTGAGATGGCGAGATGGGAGAGGGCATCAGCTCGAGCATTTTTCGATTTGGAAATCTGTTGGACCTCCAGCGTCCCAAAAACTACCAACATCTCCCTAACTTTTAGCAAACATCACGCCATTGTTGGGCCTCGGAGCTTCATACTTGCCTCAGATTTGTCCAAATACAAGTTACGACTTCGGTGAAGACTTTGATGTCCTTCATCCTAAGTTCCTTCATGAGTTCAAAGTCCGATAATTAGGACTTCATACTCAGCCTCATTGTTAGAGCTTTAAAGTCAAACTGGAGAGCATACTCTATCATGACTCCATCTAAGCTAGCGAGAATAAGCTTGGCTCTGCATCTTTGTGCGTTCGAGGCTACGGGTGGCAATCAGATCAGATCGGGTCATAAACGGTAGGATCAAATATAGGTCGAATCAAAAATATCCAAACCTAAACCTAACTTATTTATTAAATAAGTCAAATATTGAAATCTGAACCTGATTCATTTAATAAATAGATTATCTAATCCGACCCATCTAACCTGTTTATATAACCCAGTTAAAAAAAAACCGTTTTACCGTTTAACATGTTTATATAACCCAGTTAAAAAAAAAAATCTCTTTGTGTCTGTGGTTTGTTTAAAAAAATAAAAAATAAATAAAAATCCACTTCTTACCTAACTTCGATCTCTGCAGCTCACCATGCTTTTGGCCCAACCGCGGCCACCCCTGCACCCTCACCGGCGTCACCGCGCGCTCGCCCCTCCGCCCGATCCCCCTCTACCCTCACCTACATCGCCGCAATCTCAGCCCAACCACCCCTCCACCCGATGCTCTCGGCCCGACCGCCCATGAGGTGCGGACGGTGCAGTAGGCCATCGGAGGCGGAGGCATGGACAAGGGAGATCGGGCCATGAGGAAGAGAACGAAGGAGACGAGGTAGAAGGGGACAGAGACGATGAGATCGACTTCTCGGGTATGGACCCGGCCAGCAAAGGCACCGAGAGCTGGAAGTCGGTCCGAGCCCTAGGTGATCCAGGCCATGGAGTCCTATGGTTGCTTCGAGACCATCTACCCGCAGGTCCCCTCGGAGCTCCGGGAGTCCCTCTTCTGGAATGCCATGAAGGAGCTTTTCGCCCTCCCCCTCAAATGTCAAACACCGCAACATCCATCACAAACCCTTCCACGGCTACCTCATCGAGATTCCCACACTCGACTACTACAAGAGCCTCACCATCGTAAATGCGCCGCTCCCACATGCCACCCAGAGCTTCACCAAACTCCTGTGGCCTGAGACTAGAAGCCTCACCTTCGATGATCAATCTCTCTAGCTCGAACCCTTTTAATCTGTACAAATTTCGTATATACTGAGATAGATAGATCTATCTATTCCTAGTTTGGTGTCGGCCGGCAGTGAGACGGTGTTGTCGTTCTTATAGAAGGTGATGGAGTTGGAGGGGATGGCGTGGAGGATGCTGATGGAGGGGCTGGGGGTGGACAAGTACTACGAGGATCTAACAAATTCCATGTGGTATTTGCCCCGGTTTGCCGAGTACCAGGCTCCGGGGGCATTTCTTGGAGGGGCTCCAGCAATCTAGCGAGAGATGGGATCGTGAGGTGGGGGGTAGGATTAAAGCAGCGATCGATGCGATGGGGGAAGCGCCACAAAGAGATGGAAGGCAGGAAGGGATTTGGGAAAGGAGGAGCACAGGGAGGAGTAGATGGGATTTTACGAAGATGAGAGGGAGTGGATTGGGATCATGGAAGGGTCGCCAACTTTTAATCGATTTTTCCTAAAATTTGGATCTAAATTTAAACGAACAGCTTAAATTTTATCACAGATCTATATTTTAAATATTTCAAATAAAAATTTTAAATAAATTAAATACATTGGATAGGTTAAAAAATTTAAATCTAAATTCGATCTATTTAATAAATAAGTTAAATAGGTCAATCCATTTATGATTTGAACTCATTTAATCCAAATCCAAACCTGCTTATGGCGGATGGAATGCTGGTCAGGTTGATAGATCAGGTAATATTTTGCCACCCCTATTCAAGTCCCCATTGACGTATAGGATCCATTGCAGAAATTTTTAAATGCTCTTGGATCTCATCAAGGTCAGTTGTTCGATATCCTCGAATCTCATCCAGGACTCTTCCTTGTCTGGAATGGTGCAATCCATGAGAAAGTCAACCAACACTTGGGCTTTTATTGCAAGCTGGGGTTGGAAGCTGATGTCAAATTCTTCAAGCTTGATTGCCTACTTCGCCATGCGCCCAGAAGTGTTGGTCCTTCGGAAGATTGCTTTTAAAGATTGATCGGTTAGGACAAACACCGAATGGGTTTAGTAGGGTTGGAGATGTCGCGCCAAAGTAATGAGCGCATAAATCATCTTTTCGATCTTAGAGTATCTTGTCTCCGCATATCGGAGAATCTTACTCATATAGTAGCCGGCTTTTGGATTCCTTCCTTTGGCTTGGAGAGAAGTAGAGGGGATTCAAGGTACCGCTTAAGATCCTCGAAAGTGGTTCAGCATTCGTCCATCTACTCAAAAGTCTTCATCTATCTCATCGTTTTGAAGGAACGGCGCTTCTCAGTCAGTCTAGAGATAAATCGGCTATGGGTTGAAACTCGACCTTATAGGCTTTGGACTTCCTGCTTGGTGGTCGAGTGCTTTTGAGAAGTGCTTGAATCTTCTTTGTGTTGGCTTCTATCCCTTGTTAGGTCACTAAGAAGCCGAGGAATTTTTCCAATGTGACTCTGAAGATACACTTTTTTGGGTTCAATTCATTTGATACCGCCGCAGTTCGTTGAAGGCTTCCTCTAGGTCGGCAATATGCCAATTTGCTTTTATGCTTTTGAAAAGCATGTCGTTAATGTAGACTTCCATGTTGCAGCCTATTTGATACTTGAACACCTTGTTGATGAGGGATTGTTACATCGCACCTGCATTCTTTAAATCAAAAGGTATCATTTTGTAATAATATAAATATTTGTCAGTTATGAATATGATCATCTCCCCATCCTCAGGTACCATCCAAATCTGGTTGTACCCCAAGCAGGCGTCCATGAAGCTCAATAGTCGATTTCGTGATGTGGCATCAATGAGTTGGTCAATCCTTCGGATGAAGAAACTAGTCTAGGGTTTCAAGATTAGATTTTAAAACCTTTTTGAAACTATGCAGCGGAAACATGAATTAATCATATTAATTCATAATTAAATAAGAAAAATCCTAGATCTAGGATCTTATTACATGATTAAAGCATGATATTAAATCAAAAATTAAAACATGAGAATAATTCATGTTGATCATATCAATATAAAAACTGTTTTATGCTAGATCAAATCTAGATAGAAGAAAGATGATCATATCATCCATACCTTTGCAAATCGAGTTCTCTAACTCACTGATCAGGGCCTGAGATTGTCGTTCCGAGCTGCACACGCGTCCGACTTTTACAAGTTGTCCACACGAGCCTTCTTTCGCTGATCAGAAGTTCGATGTCCAAAAATCAGCATAGTTTGCTAGAACTGCACTGATTCTTCTTCAACGGTTGATCTGGATCTTTCTTTTTTTGAAACTTGGATCCTCCAATTTTCAAAAGACAAGGAAGATAATTTTGGACCTGAGACACCTCTCAAAATCATAAAAAGAATGGAGGAATAGATGGAAGAAAATCCTCTTCTTTTTTTTCTCTCACCAAAGCATCTTGATTGGTGCCTTTACAATTCCCATACCTAAATCTCTGTATGCCCAAAGACCTCTCTCTTAGATCTATAATCTCAAAAAAAATTAGGTTAAAAATCCCTTTATATTGAGAGATATGGAAGAGTCTTTGTTTAGGTCAAATACCTAGTTAAGAGACCTCCAAATTGGGCTAGACTTGGGGTGCCCAACTCTTGGGCATCCCCTTCTTTTTGGGCGTGGACCATTTAGTGTTTGGCAAATTAAAATCCTTTATTTCCCATGAAAATTTCAGAGAAAAATCAAGAGTTTAGACGCCATACATGGATAAGAATTCTAGTTGCAACAAACTCTATCAAATAGAGTTTGAAATCAAAACAACTAATTTATTTTGACTTGGTCCTCAACCAAATACCATGTAAGTATATGGAACGTGGGGATGCATGTCCTCTCTTTAAAAAAGAGAGATTCCACGAAAAAATTAAATAAAATTTCATGGAGAGTGCGTGGAGATTGAATGGCGCTAGGATTTGGGGAGTTCTAGTCTCACTAGGACTCCTAATTTGACTTAGTCCAACTTGATCCTTGGACCAAATTAAATTAAAATTTATTTAATCTAATTAGATTAGATCTTAGTTCAACTAATAATCTTATTAAATTAGATTTAATTTTAATTTAATTTTTAATCAAATTAAAGATTAGGTTTAGTCAAGTCCTAATTGAACTAGGACTATCTCTTTCTTACAATTAGTTCATCCAATAAATCAATTGGACTTGATCCAATCAAGCCCAAACCAAATCTAATTAAATTATATTTAATTAAACTTAATTTCAATCCTCTAACTTAATCAAATTAAGGCAATTAGCAATCGAATTGCTAATTGATCCTCCTGCAACACTTGCACTAGATTAAACATCAATCGTATTGATTATTTAATCCCAGAATGATTCTTAATTGTTGATCAACCATCCGATCAGATCGAGATCTCTTATGTGTGTGATTTCATAGATCCAAATCTAAGTCGATAGCACAGAAATTAATTTCTGTACCAATCGAAGTGACCATCTAGCAATGGTATCCGACAGTCGGATAGGTCGAATATGTAGAACAACATTCTTAAAATCCATATGGATATAGTTTCTGTATAATTCATTCCTTTGATCAAAATGCTCGTAGGATATCTCAGAGTTTAACTATCAACCCCGATTAGGTCATCCACATTGTATTTCAAAATACCAAATCCATCTTATGGATTATTCTGATCAAGATTTTTGTTATATTGAAATACAGTGATGCATTCTTCTCCAACTCCTGGAGTGGTCAATCCTATCTTGATCACTCACCGACTTTGCGAGTACTCAACTGTGCTCAAAAACCTTTCATTACTGAATTAAAAATTCAATAAGTCTGGTACCAAAGTACAATGAGTTGCTTGCAAGCTACTGTAGTGATCTCAGATCTAAGGGATACTTATACCTATATCTCATTAGAGCAATTCTCGATAGCAGAATGCTAGGAAGTTGGTCACGTCCAATGATGATGTATCCATACATCTCACTTATATGCCCTACCAATGTCTTCATACTTCTTGGTTAAGAGGATAACCAATCTATATGGCATACAATAATCTATGCTCGATAAACGTTGTCGTCCTAGTTAACAGCATATCATTTGGTTGTGAACTGTTTAAGGACTAATCGATAAATCCTCTATTTATCGAAACTAAATAATCTTAAGAACTTCATCACAATAATGAAGTTCATTAGAAGATGTAGACTTTATGATGAAAATATCAAAATATATTTTATTTAATAATGAATCAATTATAATTATAAGATAGCACAACCGTCAACAGGCTGACAATTGACTTTGGAACATTTTCCAACATAGGAATGAAAAGTTGTCCTTTGGGCAAGCTTTATTGAGATTGGTATAATCGATGCAAATCCTTCATTTGTCATTAGCTTTCTTGACCATGATAACATCAGAGATCCAATCCAAATATTATGCCTCCCAGATGAATCCCGTTGTTATTAGTTTGTCGACCTCTTCATCGATAGCCTGCTTTCACTCTAGGGCAAAACTTCTTTTCTTTTGTCACACTAGTCAGCATTCTGGATTCACATATAACTTATGAACAATAATATCAGAAGGGATACCTAATATGTCTGATGCCGACCAAGCGAATGTCCTTATTGGCCAGAAAAAAGATCATCAGCCAATCCTTGTAGTCTGGTGTCAATTGGGATCCGATCCAAATTGTTCTGGTTGGATCATCTCCGAAAGAAATGGTGATGAGCTCCTTGGCTTACTCTCCTCGAGATTCTTTTACTTCCTTTCTATATTCTTTAATTGGCAAGGCCTCCATCAATTTCTTGCCTCTGATAGTGGCGAGAAAGCATAGTCAAGCAAGTATTTGATCTCCTCAAATTTCACCAACTCCACATCGAGTCAAAAATTTAACCATTACGTAATATGTGGAGATAATTGCTCGGAATACATTAAGTCCAGGTCATCCTAGGATTGCATTATAGGAAGAAGGCACTCAGATGACAAAAAATCTACTGCTCGATTCGTTGTCGTGGTTCCATTCTGATAGTCACTGATAGGATGATTTCTCCTACCATCATGGAGTCTCTTGAGAATCCGACCAAGAGAGTATTCACTTGCCTCAGTCAATCAGTTGGCAATTCATTCGTTAGAAGGCATCATAAAATAAGATATCTATAGAGCTTCAATTATCAACGAGAACTCTTTTTACATTATAATTTATCATCATTGAAATGACGATAGCATCATCATGAGGAGTTTGAACCCCTTGAACATCATCATCAGAAAAAAAAAAAATCAAGTCGTTTGTCCTCTGTCTCTTCGGTCTTGACTTAATGTTCTAACCCCTACCGCCTCCGAGGCCTGAGATCATGTTGATAACACCAGCCATTGGTCAGTTATTATTATTGTCCTCATCGAGCTAGTGCCAAGGTGGATCTTCGAGCTCTCAGTTATGTTGCTCTCGAACATACTTTCTAAGATAATCTCTTTGAATAAGAGTCTCGACCTCGTCCTTCAGTTAGAGACACTCCTCAGTATCACGACTGTGATCATGATGGAAGTGATAGTACTTTTGCTTGCTCTACTGAGAATTTTCATCAACTTAGATTTGCTGAGGTATCCTTTGCCCTTGATCTCCATAAAGATCTGAGATCGAGGAGTGGTCAACGGGGCATAGTCATTGTAGGGCCGAGGTGGACTACTCGGCCTTAGAACTTTTGCTAGTCGGGAGTGTTGGGGATAAAATAACTTCCATTGAAGTCCAATAAAAAGCTTGACCTTGATATGACTTCATCCAGAGTTGCAACAGTCATGGCTGAACTTCAACTAAACTAATTTCCTAACCCAATTCAACTCAAAGGGGTTGACCTTCAAACCATGTATGCTGGAAGAATTTCTTAGTGGTAACCATCCGCTCTTTTCTCAAATAATTGCAAAATGCCCCCAAGGCGTGATGAACTTCGCCCAGCCGAACTTGAATGGTGAAGAATGTGATAACTGATTCTGGTCCTGGTGTCAGCAGAGCCCTATCGAATAATGAATCCCAACATCCTTAGATTTTGTTTATGGTAGATCTTGAGTGCGGCCGAATTCCTTCATGGCATACAGCATATCTCATTAACCTCACGAAAAGAACTTCACCCAGCCAAATTCCTCTCCAGTCAGACTTTATCCCGATTGAATTCCTTTGTTCTACTTTACGGGTAGTGGCAGAACTCGAGTGTGGCTGAATTCTATCATCCTTTTATGACAATAGTAGATCTGGCCAGCCTATATGGTGTATCGACTAGACAAGTTTGAACAGTGAAAGAACTTCATCATCAACACAAATCTGATTTCCAATCTAGAATAGCAACCACTCCACAAAATTACTGTACTCCTTCAATCTGAACTTTAGGTCGATCTTGAAAGCAGCAGAGCTTCTTAAAGCAAAGCAAATGGCACCAACAAGAAGTTCACCCGTTTCAACTCCCAGTTGTTCTTAAAGACAGCCAAACTCCAAAAAATCTTATAACGGTTTGGAAAGTTCAATGATGCCCTCTTTGGCCTCCAGCTTGAATGCTCCCATCAATCCCCGGTCAATTTCAAAGATGGCCAAACTCCTTGAAGCTATTGAAGACAACACTAATAGAGTTCAATCAGCTATAGATTCGCCACCTACCATTTACAAGCCAATCTCCAAGTTCAGCCTACCTAGCTCCAAGTTCTTCATCCTAACATGCACGGCCTGCTAATAGATGCCAAAGTTACGTCCGAACTCTAATAAATAGAACTCAACCATCTACAAGTCATAACAAACGACAGCCCACTCTTCGTAACAAACTTCACGTGGTCCGAACGACCCACTAACATTCTATTATGGCTGTCATTTTCATTCTGTTACAGACTCCATCTATATAAGAAACCTTCTAGATTTATTTTTCTTTCTAAGCTCTCATCTCTCCTAAGTACTCTATTCTTGTTAGCCAGAAAGCTAACTTGATCATCGGAGGATCCTATTGGAGCCACCCACCTTTGGTTTGGATTTTTTCTTGCAGGTCTCATCGACGGCCTCGTCTTCACCAGCTCCAACGAACTCTGACGTCAGCACCATTTTCTACACCAACAAGATTGGCGCTAGAGAAAGGATCATTGAACCTTTCTTAAAAAAATATCCAGTCAAGTTCTTCTTCCTCTCCTCTCTAATTTTGCAATTTTTTTTTCTCTTTAATCTTTCTTATGTTTTGATAAGATGCTGCCCAAGAGAACTTCAACCCAGCGATCCACCACCTCTGCTGCTAGATCTCAGTCGGATCAGCCTGCTTCGACCTCATCGTCGGCACAACCCCCACTAGCAGCCATGGTAGATCTGAAGCAATTCAACCTGCTAATGTAGTAGGTTAAGGGCCTTATTAAAGCAGTACAAGCCACACAGTAGTCCCCAGCACCAGTTCAGTTGGAAAGACCCTCATCGAAATGCTGAGATTCGGTGCCTGGAAGACCCACCTGGGCAAGTTGATCGATGACTCCTAAAAAAGGGAAGCAGAGAGCAGAGAGCCCTATTCAGATCATGATTCCATCCCTAGAAAATCACTACCCTCTCCAGCCAATCGTGTTTTGAGATCCATGATCGAAATGATATTCTCGATCAGAAGCTTCAAGAAATGAACCGATGAATCGATGAACTCCGCCATCTTGCCCCCACTCACCATGACGACATCTGCATCGATCCTCCTTTCTCCACTCAGATCATACAGAAAATCATCCCGTTGAACTTCAAACTCCCTCAGTTTGAGAGTTATGATGGAACCTCAGACTCAGTTGACCACCTCAAAGCCTTAAGGACTATGATGCTGCTCCATGGCATGCTTGATGCAATTCTGTGCCGAGCTTCTCTCCACTTTGAAGAAAGCAGCAAGAAATTGATACTCAAACCTTAAATCAGGTACCATCTTTTCTTTTGATCAGCTGAGCCACCAGTTTACGACTCATTTTATCAGCAGTCGACATCAGAGATGAGGTTCGGACTCTCTCATTAATATCAAGTAGAAGGGGAGTCCATCCGAGCTTATGTTAGCCGCTTTAATACTGCTGCCTTGGAGGTCCAAAACTTGGACCAATCTATTGCATGGCCGCACTGAAGGGTGGCCTTCAGAAGAATGATCTTCTCTTCTCCTTGGAGAAGTACCCTAGGAATTTTACTGACATGCTGGTCTGGGCTGAAGACTATGCTTGAGCGGAGGAAGCCTTCAAACTGAAGGATGAAGAAGCCGTAGGAGAGCGGCAGACGGGTGAATCCAACAAGCCTGCAATAATTAAAAAATCTGGTGAAGCTCGGCCATGCTTCAGAACTCCTGAGCGTAGATAGGCCCGAACTCCACCTCGGGCACGTCGACGAAGAAGCCCAGATTAGAGGGCATGATGGAACTCCCCTCCTTGATGGTTCCATAATTATGCTCCTCTGAATGCTCCTAAAACCCAAGTGCTGATAGAAATAGAGAAGCAATTGCTAAGACCGAAAAGAATGAAGACTCATCCATCCAAGTGCAACCCCAATAAGTACTGCCTCTACCATTGTGATCACGATCATGATACTGAAGAATGCATCCAGCTCCAAGACGAAATCGATGAGCTCATCAAACAAGGTCGACTGGACCATTTTTTGAGATGTTGATCAGAAAGAAAGACCGACCAAGAGCTCTACTACAGCTTGAACCACCTCGGATGGATGAGCCGTAGGAAGATCGACCCCTACTTGGAATCATCAACACCATTGCTGGAGGATATCGACAGGAAAAAACTAGTGAATCTACAGAGACAGCAAAGAGGTAGAGGACTGAGAAACCCATCACTTTCATCGAAGAAGATGCACATGAGATTTAATTTTCGCACAATGATGCGATTGTAGTTACTTTAAACATTGCTGACTATGATGTATGCGCATTTTGATTGATAATGAAAGCTCTACTGATATTTTATTTTACGATGCATTTCCTAAAATATCTATACCTGACAACTACATGGGACCAATAAGCTCTCCATTAGTAGGATTCACCGGCGATGCAGTGCCAATTGAAGGAATAATTACTTTGTCTATTATGGCAGGTCGGTACCCAAGGTGATCAAAGGCTCAAGTTGATTTCCTAGAAGTAAATGCTCCTACTTATAATGCAATTCTCGGCTGACCTGATTTAAATACACTTTAGGCTGTGGTTTCGATGCATTACTTGAAGATGAAGCTTCCGACAAACCATGGGGTTGGAGAAGTTAGCAGAGATCAAGCACTAGCACGACACTGTTACACCATTGCCTTGCAAGAAGGCAAGCAAACCCCTATCCAATGGACGGACTTGATATTCGTGATGATCTAACTGAAGAGCGGGAGGAATCAGTCGACGACCTTGTTGCAGTTTCTTTGAATGATGAAAACAAAGATCATACTATTCAAATCGGCTCTAACCTGAAAGAGAAAGTCAGAAAGCAGCTCATCACCTTCTTGCAAAAGAATGCCAATGTTTTTGCCTGGATACCTACGGATATGCCTAGAATCGATATAAGAGTGATGGAACATCATCTAGCTATGGATCATAAACATCGACCAGTAAAGCAAAAGAAGTGTAGCTATGCACCAGAGCGATAGAAGGCCATCATGGACAAAGTCGACAAGCTTCTTAAAGCCAATTTCATCCAAAAAGTGTCCTATCCGGACTGGATTACAAATATTGTTCTCATCAAGAAAGCAAATGACAAATGGAGGATGTGCATAGATTTCACAGATTTGGATAAAGCCTATCCAAAAGACAGCTATCCTTTATCCAAAATTGACCAACTGATGGATGCAACCTTGGGCTATGAACTCCTCACTTTCATGGATGCCTTCTTCGGTTACAATCAAATCCGGATGGTACCAGAAGATGAGAAAAAAACTACTTTTATTACTAACCATGATCTTTATTGTTACAAGATTATGTCCTTTGGACTTAAGAATGTAGGTGCCACATATCAGCGTCTGATTAATAAGATCTTTAAAGAGCATATCGACCATAATATGGAGGTCTATGTGGATGACATGCTAGTCAAAAGTCGATCTTCAATGAAGCATATCGCCGACCTTGAGGAGACTTTTAACACACTTCAGAAGTACAAGATGAAGCTGAATCCAACCAAATGTGCCTTCGGAATAACCTCAGAAAAATTTCTAAAATTTATGATGTCAAGGCATGGTATTGAAGCAAATCCCAAGAAGATCAGAGCTATCCAAGAAATGACTACATAAATGATAAAAGAAGTCAAACGCCTGAAGGGAAGGTCGCGACTCTGAATCGATTTGTTTCGAGGTCGGCTGAGCGTTGCATACCCTTCTTCTAAGTGCTCAAGCAACTAAAGAACTTTTGCTGAACTCTTGAGTGTCAACAAGCCTTTGAGGAGTTAAAGAACTACCTTAGTTCACCTCCTCTCCTTGCCAAATCCGAACCTGATGAAGAACTGTTCCTATATCTGACAGTGTCGCCTGCAGCAATTGAAGCTGTTCTGATCAGAGTAGAGGCAAAAATTTAGAAGCCTATCTACTACATAAGCCGAGTTTCGAGGGATGCTAAAATAAGATATATGAAATTGAAAAAACTAACTTATGCTTTATTAATTGTAGCAAGAAAGCTCCGACCTTACTTCCAAGAATATACAATCACACTCCTCACTGATCAACCCATTAAAACAGTTCTTCACCAATTTGATACTTCTGGAAGAATCGCAAAATGGGTAATTAAACTCACCGAGTTTTACATTAATTTCCAACCATGATCACTATTAAAGCTCATATATTGGCTGACTTTGTAGTAGAATGCACCATCCCTGATCCAGCCGAGCTTGAGCATCAAGAAGTTGGTACTTCCAGTTCACAGCCGAACTTCATAGGAAAAAGCAGATCTCCCAGGAGACTTTTGGGCTCTATATGTTGATGGTTCATTTAATGCTTCAGGGATGGGTACAGGCTTGATCCTAATCAATCTAGAAGAAGTTATTGCCAAATATACGCTACGCTTTGAATTCTCCGTAATAAATAATGGAGCAGAATATGAAACTCTGATCACAAGATTAAGAGTGGCCAAAGAATTAGAAGCAAATCATGTGAAAGTCTATAGTGATTCTCAATTGATGGTGGGACAAGTTAATAGTAGTTATGAAGCTCAGAAGGAAAACATGAAGTACTTGAAAAAAGTTAGGAGCCTGATTTTGGCCTTCAGCAACTTTGACATTCAGCAGATTCCCATAATAGAAAATACTAGGGCCGATCTCCTCTCCAAATTAGCTACTCTGGCTCCAAGTGAATTGCCAAAAAAGTTTTTTGAAGTTCTGCAACACCCAAGCTCGAAAGAATCCCAAACTGTGATGCAGGTCGACCCTGAGCCCAGCTGGATCGACCCACTTATTTTATACCTTAAAGAGGGCATACTCTCACAGGATCCTAAGGAAGCTCAAAAGTTGAGAAACCAAGCATCTCATTATGTTCTATATGAGAATAAGCTTCGGTGGATCGACCGCCACAGTCGTTTCAAGTTATTCGGTCATTAAAGAAGCTTCGATGCTAGTTGGAAAAAAGCCAAAACTTTTCATCTTCTAGAAATGAGAAACCAGCAAAGAATTTTGACAGTCGCAATTTCGGTACTCCATTCGATCTTCGAACTCGAAAGTAGGAGGACAAGTGTTGAGGATAAAATAACTTCCATCGAAGTTCAATAAGAAGCTTGACCTTGATATGACTTCATCCAAAGTCGCAACAGTCGTGGCCGAACTTCAACTAAATTGATTTTCTAATCCAATTCAGCTCAAGGGGGCCGACCTTCAAACCATGTATATTAGACGAACTTTTTAGTAGTAACCATCTGTTCTTTCTCAAACAATTATAGAATGCCCCTAAGGCGTGATGAACTTCGCCCGACCGAACTTGAATGGTGAAGAACATGATAACTGATTCTAGTCCTAGTGTCAGCAGAGCCCCATCGAATAATGAATCCCAACACCCTCTGATTTCATCTATGGCAGATCTTGAGTGCGGCTGAATTCCTTCATGGCATACAGCATATCTCATTAACCTCACGAAAAGGACATCACCTAGTTGAATTCCTCTCCAGTTAGACTCTATCCCAGCAGAATTCCTTTATTCTACTTTATAGGTAGTGCCAAAACTCGAGCGTGGCTGAATTCCATCATCCTTTTCTAACAATAGTAGATCTGGCTAGCCTATATAGTGTGTATCGATCGGACGAGTTTGAATAGTGAAAGAACTTCGTCATCAGCATAAATATGATTCCCAATCCAGATTAGCAACCACTCCATAGAATTACAATACTCCTTCAATCCAAACTTCAGACCGATCTTGAAAGCAGCAAAGCTTCTGAAAGCAAAGCGAATGGCACTAGCAAGAAGTTCACCCGTTTTAACTCCTAGTCAATCTTGAAAACAGCCGAACTCCTTCAAAAAATTTATAATGATTTGGAAAGTTCAATGATTCCCTTTGTAGCCTCCAGCTTGAATGCTCTCATCAATTCCTGGCCGACTTCGAAGATGGCCAAACTCCTCGAAGATGGCCGAACTCCTCGAAGCTATTGAAGACAGCACCAATAGATTCCAATCAGCTACAAATTCGCCTGCCATTCACAAGCCGATCTCAAAGTTCAGCCTACCTAGCTCTTCATCCCAACACGTGCGGCCTGCTAATAGGTGCAAAAGCTACGTCCGAACTCCAACAAATAGAATTCAACCATCTATAAGTCGCGACAAACGATAGTCCACTCTTCATAACAAACTCCACGTGGCTCGAACGATCCACTAAAATTTTGTTATGGCTATCACTTTCATTCTATTATAGGCTCCATCTATATAAGGGACCCTCCAGATACATTTCTTTCTAAGCTCTCATCTCTGCTTACATCTCTCCTGAGTACTCCATTCTTGTTGGCCAGAAAGCTAACTTGATCGTTGGAGGGTCCTATCGGAGCTATCCACCTTTGGTTTGGACTTCTTACAGATCTCGGTGACGGCCTCATCTTCACCAACTCCAGTGAACTCCGGCATCAGCACCATTTTCTACACTAACGGGGAGGATTCTGCTTCATCTTGGTTCGGATGCATCCTTCCGTGCATGCTTCTTCTTGTTAAGAGCTCGACCTTCCTCTTGCCAACACGTGATTTGACCCTCTTCAACTTGCATGTACTTGCAGACCTGATAGATGTCTTGTCGAGAGAGTAGATAAGGTGCTCATTGCGAAAGCCTCGCTTCAAAGCCAATATGGCGATGACTTTGTCCAAGTTGCGCACCTCCAACATGGTTGTGTTGAAATGCGCCACATAGTTGCATAGAAACTCTCCCTCTTCCTATTAAAGGGAGAAGAGGCTATCCAAAGTCGATTGGACTTAGCTATTCTCATATGAGCAATGAACTAGCATCTGAGTCACTTGAAGAAAGTAATGGACCCTGATTGAAGTCCAAAGTACCAGGTCTGCGTTGCCTTCTTCAAGGTCACAGGAAAAGAAAAGCAAAGAAGAGCATTTGAGGCATCCAAGAGCATCATGAGGGCCTTATAATCCTCCAAGTGATCTAATGAATCGATAGAGCCATCGTATGGCTCTACCATCGACATCTTGAACCGACTCGAGATCGGTCCTTGAAGGATGGAGTGGGTGAAGGGTGGCCGAAAACTGAAGCTGAAAGCCGCATCATTCCCTCTTCCACCGATCTGGACCTCGACCAACCGGCACTCGATCTCATGGACCTTCTACTCAAGATCTTCCAAGCGAGATCGTTCAAGCTAGAGGGAATAGCCCGACGTCAAGTCTCCGCCCGAAGAGGCAGGGGATTGTCGATGTCGTCTGCCATGGATGGACCTGCAATGGGATGGCAATTGCCGATCGATTGAGGTCGATCGATGCATCCTTCAAGGAGGATTCTCCAGGATCAGGGATTAGTCTCGACGATTGTGGTAAGATGGCACTGCCTGAGGAGCAAGCTAAGTGTTGGGATCTTAATCTTTCCTCAGAGCATGGCGATCTTGGAACCAGCAACAAGGGTGGAAGAGTTGAAATACAAAGAATTTGCAGCAGAAATTCTGAGTGGCAGCCTTCTAATAACTTTCCTTTGCTCGTCTCTCTAATCCTTTTAGGATTGTTTAGAGACACCAAGCACAACTCCTAGAGGGATGTGGAGATCAGGAGCAGCAGCCACAAAGGTGGTTTAGGTGTCCTAAAGTCCTAGAACAACAAGGATTTGGAGATAGGATCTTCTCCTAGTCAAACTAGGAGAAGATGATGCAGGGCGGCAAGGAGTTTCCTTGCCCCTTGCTATGGGCGGCAGCTAGGGCTTTTGGGAGAGAGGTAGGACATGAGAGAGAGAGAGAGAGAGACAGAGGAGAGAGATGATTTAAGGGAGAAAAGAGTTCTAATTGATTCATTAACTATCAAACCATTTACATGATGTATATATATATATATATATATATATATATATATATATATATATATATATATATATATATATATATATATATATATATACTTGGTCAACATGACCCAAACCCAAAACTCTCCTAGGCTAACCCAACAGATTGCACTCACCCAAGCCCAATCACACCCTTGACTTGTGTGCACTCACTCACCTTGGGCTCAATCCTAGCCTAATGATGGGTTAGCCCCTCAAGGTCTGAATTATCTGGGCCTCAAGACCTTCAAAGCGCTAAACACTAGACTTCAAGATCGTAAAGGCTGACAGCCTTCACCCTAGGGCCCAAGTTGATCCTAGAGCCCCATGAACACCTCATGGATCATAAACCTTGGCCTTTCCCTTAGCCAAATGAGGCTTGGAAGCACCACATCCTTCAAGGAGGATTCTCCAGATCAGGGATTAGTCCTGATGGCTGTGTCGAGATGACACCGCCTGGGGAGGGAGCTAAGGAGGCTGCCGCTACTCCACAGCCTGTTGCAGGTGCTGGACAGCATTGGTCAGCACTTGAACCTAACGAACCAGACCACCAAACTACCGAGGGTCCGCCATCATGGGTGGCTACGCTGGCTCTATAAACCCATGAGAGGCAAATAGCTGGGTGGCTCCGCCTCAGCTTCACGAAGTAGACTGCCAGTAGGAAGTGTATAGTTGTATTGAGATATTCTCTCTCTCCAATTGGGTTACTGGGCCCTTCTTCTAATGCCAAATTGTTGCATAAAGGCTCCGGAGGTCGCTGATGTAGCTGAGATATGCTAGCTCCAGGGACCAGGATGCCAAAATGTACCTGCAAGAGAAGTCCACATATGTTGGGGGTTCTCCAGTGGGAGACCCTTCGATGCTTAAGTCAGCTAGAGCTTGAACACAGTAAAAAGAAGAGAGAGAATATACAAGCTTGGTGTAGCTTAGCTTCGCTTAGCTTTTCTTGGCTTACCTCGAGGATCTCTTTATTACCTCTTATATAGAGGGATGTCGGATTTTATTATGCCCTAGTCTAATAGGTTGTTAGAATAGGAAATCCAGGTTGTTAGACATGGGTGTTTGTTATGCTCACATTCTAAGAGTTTGTTAGATGATTTCAACCAATTATCCACATGGCTAAATAGGCCGGTAACTTGAGGTTGGTGTGTATCCGAAGTCTTATCCTAGATGTATCCGTATCGGCATTAGTCATAGAATTTTATTCCTATCGTCGGAGAACTTCCGACCTGAAGGTCAGATCTGATCCAAGCTAAAGGTCGAATGAGAGATGATGAAATCACTTCATCCCGACTCTCCATGCCGGCCGTGATGAATCGTTGACTAAAGTCACCGGTGGTGTCATCGAGTGAGCAGTCATATGTTGGTGTCCTCGGTACTACAGTTGATTAGGAGTGAATATCCAAGGATGAGTCTCGAGGATCATGGTGGAGGTGGCATAACTCCGTAATAGGAGATGTTGATTAATTATACAAGCCCTTTTCTTGCTTTCTTTGAAGATGACATCAAGCTGCTTGTGTATAAAGGGAATTTGATCTCTTACTCACCTGGCTTAAAAAGGCTGTACAAACCATATTCATAACTTTATAATCTCTTTGATTAGTAAAAAGTAATGCATGACAAAATTCTATTTAATTAGAAATTTTCTGTCTAGTTGTTTGCAGGAATGGTCTAAGGATATTGATTCCCCACGACAAAAGGACAAGGAGCAATGATTGATGTGAGCTCGGTCGCCAGCCTTCTTTGGATGTTGGCATACTTCTGACACTACTCACATTGCCTAACGAGCTCGATTGCCTCCTTCTGTAAGGTTGACCAGTAGTATCCTTATCAAATGAGCTTATAGGCCAGCGATCTATCCCCCAAGTGATTGCCGTAGATACCTTCGTGCACTTCTCGAAGGCATAGTCAGCCTCGGAGGAACGAAAATAATGGAGTGGAGTTAGGGAAAAAGACTTCTTGTAGAGTCTCCCATCAAGGATCACATACCATGGTACTTGTCACTTGATCCTAGGAGCCCAAATGGGATCGGAGGGCAATTTTCTCTAAATCAAATAGTTGATGATGAGATGTATCCAGTTCGGCTCATGTTCGACCTAAAATATGATGGGATTTTTGATACTCTAAGTCTATAGGTGCTCAATGAAGACTCGCTTATTATGGTTAGTTAGACCTTAGATGGTGTTGGTGCAGAAACTGGTCGTTGCCGGAGGTCGCTGGGGTCGAGACCGCTGAGATCGCCATCGGGGACCTACAAAATAAAGTTCCATCCGGAGCCGATGGGGGATGGCTCCGGCAGGACCCTCCGACGCTCAAGTCAGCTCTAGCCAATAGAAATGGAGTGCTCGAAATGAGTTCCGGAGCTTAGAGAAGAAGAGGAGAGCTTAGAGATCAGAGAGAGAGATCAGAGTTAGCGTATCTGAAGGAGGGCCCTTTTATAGCGGAGCTTGATGGTGATGGCTGCTGCCGCGTGCTGGCGGGCCGCTCGAGGTTCGACGGAGTCAGTCTCTCAGGGAGGTGCCGTACGCCGCAGGATTGGTGGTGACAGCTGTAGCCGCATGCTGGTGGGTCACTCGAGGTTCGACGGAGCCAGTCTCTCGGGGTGGTGCCGTATGCGGCAGGGTTGGTGGTGACAGCTGCTGCCGCGTGCTGGCGGGCCGCTCGAGGATGCGAGGGTAGGTGCCGCATGGGGCTGGTTACGGAGAGAGTGGCATCGGTAGTGGCGGCCATACCATCCAGTCTCGTTGTTCGTCCAGAGGAGTTCGGACTTGTAGGAGAGTTCGACCGAAGGAAAAGCTTGGGAGCAGCTCGACCGTAGCAGAGTTTGGAGGAGCTCGGTCGGCTGAAGAGACGGCTCGGGGGAGTTCGGCTGCTGGGAATCCGAAGCTCGATCGTTGGAGAGTTCGGCCTGTCGTTAGACTTCGGCTGAGGGCCGGCCGCTGGAGGGTTCGGTGGGAGCTCGGTCGTCCGAAGTTTGGGACGACCGCTGAGGAGTTCAGGCGTCAGGTGATTTCGTTAAAGCTCGGCCGCTCGGAGTCCAAGAAGCTCGGCCGCTAAGTAGCTCGGCCGGCTGAAGGAGTTCGGTCTTGACGCTGGGAGTCCGAAGAAGCTCGGCAGCTAACTAGTTCGGCCGGCTGAACGGGTTGAAAGAAGCTCGACCGCTGGGAGTTCGATTGAAGCCCGTCTGCCGAAGCTCTTCTGCGACTACTGGTTGCATTAAGCTGGGCATCGAGCTAGACTTCGACTGGAGCGGGATTTATCCCCAACACTAGCCCCCTCCACTCTCGAGTTCGAAAATCGAAGGAAGGGAGTGCAGGAAAGGCGACTGCCGAAGTCTTCCCTTGAGCTCTATGCAGGTCTAGGTCGAAGCTCGGGGAAGATCTCATCTCCGATCGGGGTTGACACGGTTGCTTTCTCTAGCCAAGATCGATGTTGAAGCTCTCCAACCGAGGTTGACATGATAGCTTTCTCTAGCCGAGGTCGATGCTCGCATTAGGACGAGGTTCTCCTCCTGTTCCTAACCGAGGCTGGCTCGATCGCTCGGGAGAGATCTTATCTCTAGCCGAGGTTGTCAATGGTCACTCAGGAGAGATCTTATCTTTAGCCGAGGTTGATGCTCGCGTTAGGACGAGGTTCTCCTCCTGTTCCTAACCGAGGTTGTCCACGGTCGCTCGGAAGAGATCTTATCTCTAGCCGAGGTTGACTCGGTCGCTCGGGAAAGATCTTATCTCTGGCCAAGATTGCTTTTCGAGAGAGATCTTATCTCTGACCGAACTGCTCAGGAGAGATCTTATCTCTAGCCGAGGTTGCTTTTCGGGAGAGATCTTATCTCTGACCGAACTGCTCGGAAGAGATCTTATCTCTAGCCGAGGTGGTTGCTCGGGAGAGATCTTATCTCTGACCGAGGTTGCTTTTCGAAAGAGATCTTATCTCTGGCCGAACTGCTCGGGAGAGATCTTATCTCTAGCCGAGGTTGCTTTTGGAGAGATCTTATCTCTGGCCGAACTGCTCGGAAGAGATCTTATCTCTAGCCGAGGTGGTTGCTCGGAAGAGATCTTATCTCTGACCGAGGTTGCTTTTCGAGAGAGATCTTATCTCTGGCCGAACTGCTCGGAAGAGATCTTATCTCTAGCCGAGGTTGCTTTTCGGAAGAGATCTTATCTCTGGCCGAACTGCTCGGGAGAGATCTTATCTCTAGCCGAGGTGGTTGCTCGGGAGAGATCTTATCTCTGGACCGAGGTTGCTTTTCGGGAGAGATCTTATCTCTGGCCGAACTGCTCGGAGAGATCTTATCTCTAGCCGAGGATTGCTTTTCGGAGAGATCTTATCTCTGATCGAACTGCTCGGAAGAGATCTCATCTCTGGTCGAGGTTGCTTTTCGGGAAGAGATCTTATCTCTGGCCGAACTGCTCGGGAGAGATCTTATCTCTAGCCGAGGTGGTTGCTCGGGAGAGATCTTATCTCTGACCGAGGTTGCTTTTCGGAAGAGATCTTATCTCTGACCGAACTGCTCGGGAGAGATCTCATCTCTAGCCGAGGTTGCTTTTCGGGAGAGATCTTATCTCTGGCCGAACTGCTTGGGAGAGATCTCATCTCTGGCCGAGGTTGCTTTTTGGGAGAGATCTTATCTCTGGCCGAACTGCTCGGGAGAGATCTCATCTCTGACCGAGGTTGCTTTTCGGAAGAGATCTTATCTCTGCTCCTTTGCTGTCATTGCACAGCTTTTGCATCTAGAAACAACATTATCGAAAGGGAAGAATTTTACCGAAGAAAAGTTACGGATAGCACATCCCCGTTTCAGGATCGTCGGGGCGTTGTTCCTCTGAGTTTCCTCTGGCAGCAAGTCCCGTCCAGACGACCTCCTCTATCCCATACTGGCCTCCTTAGTTTGGAGCATGCTTCTGCTTTGTCGCTGGGAGACGATGAATCGCCGATGTACCAAGCTCCCCCCGGGGTGGCGTTGATGATGTCGTGAGGTGGCCGATCTTATAGTTTGTGGTTACGGCAGCGCCCTTAGCCGATCTTCTCCCGTCGAAGAAATTTACCCAACCGCTCCTTCCTGACAAGCTCCTCAATTTCGTCTGGCAGCTGGATGCATTCCTCGGTGTCGTGGCTGTGGTCGCGATGGTAGACGCAGTACTTGCTTCGATCGCGTTTGTTTGAGGAAGACCGTAACCCTTCTGGTCTTGGCAGCTGGCTCTTAACTTTCGTGAGAAATTGAGTTCGAGGAGCGTTGAGGGGGCGTAGTCGCAGAACCTGCGGGAGAACTTTATGAGGGGGAGTTCGGCCTCGCCTGCGTCGAACTTCATTCTGCTTTCCCATGAAATCTTCCGCGGGAGAACTTCATGCCTCTTCGTCTGGACCTCCTTGGAGTCGTATGGAGTTCGGCCTCGGTTGCCCTCGGGCGGTCGTGAGTGCGGCCGAACTTCATCTCACCTCCTGTGAAATCTTTGCAGTGGTTTCCTTGGTGGCAAGCTCGAGGTGGAGTTCAGCCTTGCTTGCGCCGAACTTCATTCCGCTGACGAGCTTCGAGGCAAAGTTCGGCCTCACTTGCGTCGAACTTCATTCTGACCTTCTGCGGGAGATCTTCTGCTCTCCGTTTCTCCTTCCTAAGGGCGATCGGTATGCCCAAATGCTCTTCCTCAAGGCCGGATTCCTCGCGTCCTCATGGCGGGATTTCGCTGACAAAGTCTTCGCCAGAGGTTGTCGCACCGCCTGCATCATCTCGACGGGGCCGCTAATCCGACCAGTAGGTTGAACTGCTCTACATCTACGGTGGCTTCGGAGTGGAGCCTGGGCCGCCGGAGCTGTAACGGGAGCAGATGTACCCGGCGCGCAGGACACCGATCGTCGAGTCGAAGCTCTCCTGGAGGCATTTTCTCTTCGGGAGAGAAAAGAGAGATCTCCGGAGAGGGAAGGGAAGAGTCGCCGAGCACTCCTTTAAGAACAAGGAAACCTCGAAGGTTCAAGCCCTCCTTCTAGCGCCATTCTGTTGGTGCAAAAACCACCAACCCTGCCGCGTACGGCACCACCCCGAGAGACTGGCTCCATCGAACCTCGAGTGATCCGCCAGCATGCGGCTGCAGCTGTCACCACCAACCCTGTCGCGTACGGCACCTTCCCGAGAGACTGACTCCGCCGAACCTCGAGCGGCCCGCCAGCACGCGGCAGCAGCCATCACCATCAAGCTCCGCTATAAAAGGGCCCTCCTCCAGATACGCTAACTAATCTCTCTCTCTGATCTCTAAGCTCTCCTCTTCTTCTCTAAGCTCCGGAACTCATTCCCGAGCACTCCATTCTTATTGGCCAGAGCTGACTTGAGCGTCGGAGGGTCCTGCTGGAGCCACCCCCCACTGGCTCCGGATGGGACTTTGTTTTGCAGATCTCCGACGGCGACCTCAGCGGTCTCGACCCCAGCGACCTCCGGCGACGATCAGTTTCTGCACCAACAGATGGCGAGATTAGAGAGGGCATCAGCTCGAGCGTTTTCCAATTTGAGAATCTGTTAGACCTCCAGAGTCCCAAAAACTACCGACATCTCCCTAACTTTTAGCAAACATCGCGCCATTGTTGGGCCTCAGGCTTCATACTTGCCTCAGATTTGTCCAAAGACACGTTACGAGTCGGTGAAGACTTTGATGTCCTTCATCCTAGCAAACATCGCGCCATTGTTGGGCCTCGGGCTTCATACTTGCCTCAAATTTGTCCAAAGACATGCTACGAGTCGGTGAAGACTTTGACATCCTTCATCCTAAGTTCCTTCATGAGTCGAAGTCCGATAATTTGGACTTCATACTCAACCTCATTGTTAGAGGCTTTGAAGTCAAATTGGAAAGCATACTCTATCACGACTCTATCTAAGCTAGTGATTATGAGCTTGGCTCTACATCTTTGTGCGTTTGAGGCTAGGAGTGGCAATCAAATCGAATCGGATCATAAACAGGTCGGGTCAAATATAGGTCGGATCAAAAAATGTCCAAACCTATACCTGATCTGTTTATTAAACATGTCAGATATTGAAATCTGAACTTGATCCATTTAATAAATAGGTTATCCAACCCGACCTGTTTAACCTGATATATAACCTAGTTAAAAAAAAATCATTTTACTATTTAACATGTTTATATAACCCAATTAAAAAAAAATCCATTTGTCCCTTTGTGGTCCGTTTAAAAAAATAAAAATAATAAAAATCCACCTCTTACCTGACTCCAATCTCTACGGCTCGCCACGCTCTTGGCCCAACCGTGGCCACCCCTTCGCCCTCACCGACATCGCCGAGCGCTCGTCCCTCCGCCCGATCCCCCTCTACCCTCACCTACATCACTACAATCTTGGCCCAACCACCCCTCCACCCAATGCTCTCGCTTGCCCGACCGCCCATGAGGTGCGGACGGTGCAGTAGGCCATCGGAGGCGGAGGCATGGACAAGGGAGATCGGGCCATGAGGAAGAGAACGAAGGAGACGAGGTAGAAGGGGACAGAGACGATGAGATCGACTTCTCGGGTATGGACCCGGCCAGCAAAGGCACCGAGAGCTGGAAGTCGGTCCGAGCCCAGGTGATACAGGCCATGGAGTCCTATGGTTGCTTCGAGGACCATCTACCCGCAGGTCACCCCGGAGCTCCGGGAGTCCCTCTTCTGGAATGCCATGAAGGAGCTTTTCGCCCTCCCCCTCAAATGTCAAACACCGCAACATCCATCACAAACCCTTCCACGGCTACCTCATCGAGATTCCCACACTCGACTACTACAAGAGCCTCACCATCGTAAATGCGCCGCTCCCACATGCCACCCAGAGCTTCACCAAACTCCTGTGGCCTGAACTAGAAGCCCACTAATGCTATTAGCAATGCAATGTCATCGCTAAAAACTCATGGAAAACAATCTCATCGCTAATTATCATTATTAGCGATAGCAATGCCACCATGGCTAATAATGATAATTAGCAACGGTATTAGCAATAAAAAGTCATCACTAATAATTTTATTTTTTCTTAATTAAAGTACTAAAAAACTATTAGCAATGGTGGTTAACATCACTACTACCATTGTTAATAGTTTTTTTTAATTTTTTAATTAAAATTTTAAAAAACTATTAGCGATAACATTTGCCATTGCTAATAATTTTTTTAAAAAAATTATAATTAAATATTTTAAAATCTATTTTAATCATAATAATAAATAATAATATTTTTAAAAATCTATTATAAATAAAATAATAGTTATTTAATACAATCATAGATATAAACTTAATTATATTATATTAAAAATATAAATTATATAAGTTTGTAAACTTATACTGCTTAAGTATCAAAATTACATATATATCAATAAAAAATCATGTAATTAAGATCCTTCTCATCACCCTTCCTCATCCTTCTCCTACTCTTATATGTCCTCTCCAGTAGCTGATAGATGAGAGTCGGATATCCCAGCATCCTGTAATGAAGAAAAATAAAATATTATTAATAAGTTTCGATACGAAATCGTATATGTTGATATGAAGATGTATATTTTGATATACTATTTTGAGTTTCGAATACAGATTATTTCTACATATTTTATTTGATGATATAGAGCTACAAACACTCTCAGCTAATCATTTGGATAGTTAGATTGAATTTTTATCCTCTAGATCTTCTTTCCAGACTCGAGCTTAAAATATGTAAAGCTTCTAAATATAAAAATTTAAAATAAGTAAAAAAATTATTAATAGACTTACCTACTTTGATGGCTATGACAATAAGTCCATCTGATCACACAGATGTAGATTTCGAAGAATCTCAATGACCATATCACGGATGGCATCTCGAAATCTCTAAGGTCGCTAGCTCCAAAGCCTCTACGCAACCTTCTCTACATATGCGTCGGTCCATGCACATCTGGATCATCGAGCCCTAAGAGAAGAACTTTGATGAAGAGTATCGAGCTACTAGAGAATCGAATTTATGATTGAATTTTGTGACCTGACTCCTACTTGTCCCTCTGGTGGCCCTAAGCCATCCCTCGAGGTCAAGGAGGGACTGAGAGGATGGCTCCTCACCGTGCTATGATATAAGATGCTCCATATATATAATCCATTTATACAATTTAAAAATTCATTAGTCCATACATATTAGTATATTAAAAAAATTAATAAATAATATTTTAAGTTGTTACTGCAATCTGTCGAGATCAAAGATCTAAGTAATCACTAGTCCTTCTAAACTTGTGTGTGGCCTTCCATATCTACAATTATCCTGTGAACGACCTAGCTATCGTGTCTATAATAAATAAATAATAAAATTTAATTAATTAATATATATATAATTAATTTAATATAAAATTAATTTAAGTGTAAAATTTTTATCCATCTATCGACCACAACATGTATGCTAACGGAGCTACTAGTATGGATGATCGGATGCTGCTGGGTAGACCGATTCTGCAATACCTCTCTACCACCAATCAGAGTACTCCTCAGTACTCTACTGATCATAGAGGGCCTCCCATATGTCTGCACCGCATCCAGTGATCTGCGTAAGACTTTCCAGTCCGATGCTAACTCAAAACTGGAGTGCTGTCTGGAGGACTGTTTAAGACTATATAGCCCATCTTGGAACCTATGTGTGGCCACCTCCTCGAAGATCTGGCGATCAGCCTCCTCATTCTGAGGAGTCTCGAATCGATAGTACTCTAGCAAGTAGAAGCAAGCATGTATTAATAAATAGAATACCAACCTACCATAAATTTAAAAATTAAATCCCTTTGACTTATCAGAAATATCTTCTAAGTTGCATCATGAGCTCTCGATGGCCAACTAGAGAACTCGTTCACCGATCCCGGCATCAGTCATCGGATGATCTCGATAACCACACATGAGGCACCCCCTGGCTCTGTAAATATGCTGCAAAATTGATTTTGAATAATTAAATATTAGTCTTTAAAATGGCTAAATTTTAAACATATTCAGTGAAGATGTAGTACTTACAAGCAGCTCTGAATATGGACGAGCTCTCTATTCTCCGATCGAGTCAAAGGTGCCGTGAGTTGGGCGAAACCTCTACCATGCCACTGACTCTAAGTGTCGGGTGCTACTCCGTATGACTATGAGGTCACTGGTGACCTTACGGTATCTAAACCTGAGAGCATCAAGATATCATGAAGAATGTTATATTAGATAATAAAGAATAAAATAATATAAAAGAGAATATCTAAAGTATTAAAATTTACCAGTAATATGTGTACCATAGAACCATGTGAACTAATGGCATAAAAGCTCTCTCCTCGACTATGATGGCTTCAGCCTTGGATAGACATGATCAATAATCTCTAAAAATAAAAATAAATAGATTTATAGATTAGTTATATAATTATGGATGGTAAAGCAAGATTTAAAATAATACAGGATAAGTATTTTGATATTTGGTACCCTTTAAATGTTTGGTACCCATTAGATTAGTGGCAATGCAAGGCAAGTATTTAAATGAGTTAGAGGTCTATAAATTCATCGCAAGCGAGGAGCACTACTCATCAGCCTCTTCAGATGTTTGGTACCCTTTGGATTCTTTATCTAATTCTTTCTCTTCTTCCACTTCATCTTCTTCCTTTACTTCTCCTTCGTGGATAGAATTGTCCTTTAAAACAAACTCAAAATTATCTACCTCCTCATGTTGGCCATCTGGTAGGAGAAAATCTAGAGAATCCAACTCTATATCTATGAAAGACTGATAAACTCTAGATGTTTTATTCTTTTGAAAGCTATCTAGTAAATGGAGCTCTTCTTCTTCTTCAAGCATATAATGAAACTCTTTCTATTATTTCACTCTGCCATGGTTATGGGCTTCTGGACTTGATTCTCATGATTATCATAGGGCTACTCCTCTACCACCGAGGTAGATAGATTCCATCTTGATGCCATCCAGTTCCTACAATGAACATGCTATAGCCAACATACACCTCAGGGTTCCATATGGCTAGGAGATCGAGTAATGGTGTAGTCAAACTATAACACCCTCAAGGTGAACTGCCGATGCACCTCAGATCAAAGAACCAGACACACTACTGCAGCATCGAGTCAGTCATTGACGAGAAGGTAGACTCCCTAATGACTACTCGAAGTGGTCACGCTCAGTGCCCTCGTTCTCTAACGAGTATCTGTACTCTCGCTGCGGTGTCTCCACACCGTAGACTCAAGACTCATCTACTAAAGAGAAGCAATTGTACACCAACCTTCCAGATCAATCACCATCCTCGTGATGATCCTATGGTTAGGAGCAATTTATGAGTTAATAATGATTATTCATGTCTTAAATTTTCAACTCTTGAAAATATGAATTATCATTGCCATTAACTCAAAGGATGTATCACAGACACTAAATACACATATGTGATAGAAAATAACCCATTTATTGATTTTAGTCAAAATTATAATTTTGCTCCTAGAAGTGTATTACAAGTGTCAGCCAATTCTGGCTTCTAGGGCACATATATCTAACAATCCTAAAGCCAATTGGCTACAAGTCTAAGTCCCATCTTCTCAAGGTGGGCTTCGAACTTCTGTTGGCTCAATGGCTTTGTAAGTGGGTCTGTCACATTATCTACGGAGTTGACTCTTTTGACCTCGACATAACCCTTTTCGAGGTAATCGTGGATGGGATGGTATCACCGTTTGCTTGGAACTCTTCCAGTTGATAGTACCATCATTGCACACAAACAGTCTGCCAGATGTCGACTTTCGATCATCTATATCAGACATGAAATCTGAGTCTGTGTATCCCTAAACTTGGAGTTCTCCATTACCAAAGACCAACATTATATCCTTAGTTCTTCTCAAGTACTTAAGGATACATTTCACAGAAGTCCAGTGTTCTTCACCTGGATTTGACTGATATCTACTTGTGACACTCACAGCATGGGCTATATCAGGTCGTGTACATAGCATGGCATACATGAGGCTCCCTATTGCAGAAGCATAAGGGATCTTGCTCATGCATTCTATTTCCTCAGGTGTGCTAGGGCACATCTTCTTGGAAAGATGAATACCATGTCTGAAGGGTATTAATCCCCTCTTAGAGTTTTCCATACTAAACCTCTTTAGTACTTCCTCTATGTACATCTTCTGTGAAAGTCCTAGCATCCTATTCGGTCTATCCCTATAGACCTTAATTCCTAGAATAAAGGATGCTTCACCTAGGTCTTTCATGGAGAATTCCTTGGACAACCATATTTTGACTGTCGTCAACATGGGAATATCATTCCCAATAAGGAGGATGTCATCCACGTACAATACGAGGAAGACAACAGCGCTCCCACTGACCTTTTTGAAAACACACGATTTCTCTTCATTTTTGATGAAATCAAACTTTTTGATCACATCATTGAAACGAGTGTTCCAGCTCCGAGATGCTTGCTTAAGTCCATATATAGACCTTTGCAGCTTGCAAACCTTGTGATCAGTATCACTAGATGTGAAACCTAATGGCTGTTTCATATAGATATCTTCCTCAAGATATCCATTTAGGAATGCCGTTTTCACGTCCATTTGCCATATTTCATAATCGAAATAGGCTGCAATGGCAAGCAATGTGCGGATGGATTTTAGCATAGCCACTGGGAAAAAGGTATCCTGATAGTCAATGCCTTTGCGTTGACTATAACCTTTTGCCACTAGTCTAGCCTTGAATGTCTCCACATTTTCATCTGCACCAATCTTTCTCTTGAAGATCCATTTACATCCAATAGGTACTATACCTTCTGGTGGATCTACCAAGGTCCAGACTTGGTTTGAGTGCATCGAGTCAATTTCTGACTGCATTGCCTCTAGCCATTTCTCGGAGTCGATATCTGATATCGCCTCATTGTAGGTTTTGGGATCATCACCATGAGCACCATTACCTACGAGGAACATTTTCTCTACTTCCTCTGAAATAATACCTAAGTATCTTTCAGGGGGATGGGAAACTCTTTTCCGATCTACGAGGTGGAGGAGGTAGTGTTCTTATTGGCTCAACCTGATTTGGTTCCACTTGGTCCTTAGCTCGTTCCACTTGTGAGACTTTCTCATCAAGCTTGATCTATTTTCCAATGCCGCTATCTTGAATAAACTATTTTTCAAGAAAGATGGCATGTCGACTCACAATCACATTGTGGTCTTCTGGAATGTAGAAATAGTATCCTAATGACTCTTTAGGATATCCTATGAATCGAGCTCTGAAAGGACCTAAACTCTAACTTGTCCGCTTGTTGTCTTTTGACGTGAGCTGGACAACCCCAAATTCTGAGATGACTCAGACTTGGTTTCTTACCGTGCCATATCTCATACAGTGTGGTAGGAACGGTTTTAGAGGGAACCCTATTCAGTAGATAAGATTGAAGTTAACAATGAGTGTCCCCAAAGAAAATCAGGGAGGTCTGTGAAGCTCATCATGGATCGAACCATATCCAATAGGAGTCCGATTTCTCCGTTCTGAAATCCCGTTGAGTTGAGGTGTTCCTGGTGGAGTCCATTGAGAGACTATGCCATTTTTCTTTAGATAGTCTAGATAGTCTAGGAATTTCTCGGCTAAGGTATTCACCTCCTCGATCTGATCGAAGAACCTTAATGGGTTTTTCTGTTTGTTTTTCTACTTCATGTCTGAATTCTTTGAACTTTTCAAAAGCTTCAGACTTGTGTCTCATAAGATACACATACCCATACCTAGACAGATCATCGGTAAAGGTAATGAAGTAGACAAAATTGCCTCTAGCCAGCACATCAAATGGGCCGCACACATCAATATGTACTAGGGCAAGGAGATCTGTGGCCCTTTCCCCATGTCCAACAAAAGGGAGTTTAGTCATTTTGCCTTGAAGACAAGATTCACAAGTTGGATATGACTCGAAAGTCAATGGACTCAATAGCCCATTTTTCTCCAATTTGTTGATCCTATCTTCTGCTATATGACCTAGTCTCAGGTGCCATAGATATCTATCGTTTGGACTATCCCTAGGTCGTTTGGCATTCACGTTTTGCTCGATAGTTAAATAGGTACATCAATATGTAGCTGATAAAGACCATTAATAAGGAAAACCATTTGCAATTTTATTTCTTTCATAAAGAATGTTACAATGGTCCTTAAAGAAGGTGATCACATAACCTTCTTGTGCTAAGCATGAAACAGAAATCAAATTCCTGCTAGCTGCAGGCACAAAATAACATCTTTCAAAACTAAGTCTAAACCAGATGGTAATCGAAGAGGATATGTTTCCACGGCTACTGCAGCAACTCTTGCTCCATTACCGACATGTAGGATCATATCTCCATCCCTCAGCCTCCTGCTATCCTCAAGACCCTGCATAAAAGTGCATAGATGAGCACTGGAACCAGAGTCAAGCACCCAACTGGATGCAGAAGAAATCGTAAGGTTAGACTCAATAACGAGCATACCTCTAGAAGGACCTTCCTTCTTGTTCTTCAGGATGGTCAGGTAAGTAGGATAGTTTCGTTTCCAATGGCCGTCGCTGTTGCAATGAAAACACTTTCCTTTGACATCAGCCTTCTTCGGCTCTGCCTTCTTCTTCTTTGATCCTTCCACCTTTTGCTTTTTTACAAACTTTTTTTCTTTCCATAAGACTTTCTTTTGGAAGAAGTCCGTTCCATAGTAAGAACTGAGCCTTTAGAACCTTTCATAGAAAGCTCAGCGGTAACCAGCATATTCATTAATTTGGCTAAGGAATTCTGAAGTTTATGCATATGGTAATTCATGATGAATTGCCCATATGCATCAGTCAAGGATTGCAGAATAATATCGTTCTGCAGGTCCAAGTCCAACTTCACACCGAGCTTCTCAAGCTCTTCCATGTCCTTGATCATTGTCAGACAGTGATCTTGGACTGACTGCCCATCACATATCTTAGCCTTAAAAAGTCATTTCGTGACTTTATATTTGGCTGCACGACTCTGTTCACCAAACATCTCCTTGCAGGTGAGCCAACATTTGGCGTGCAGTCCCGATATCCTCATGTTGGTGCTGGAGCTCATCAGACATCGAGCCCAACATGTAATATCTGGCCTTATTATCTTCGTCTATCCATTTTTTCAGAGACGCTCTCTGTTCAACAGATGGACGG
>QRFJ01002141.1:33388-78812 GCA_006176705.1 Cocos nucifera | reverse complement strand
GACCTCCTTGAGTGGAAGAATAACGACAATACGGTACCGACATTCAGATTGACATAATGAAGGAACATTTATTCAAAAGGTCTGTACAAGCTTATTACAAAATGACTTATATTCGGATGAAAGTCCATTACAATAAACAAAAAGAAAGACACTGGCTCAAGTCGGACATCAAAATGATGTGATCTCCAACGAAGGGTGCAGAACTTCCCATCTTGTAGCATACATTCGGCTCTCCTCAACAAGATGTCAACGACGATGTGGGCCCCTCCATTCTCAGAAGCCCACTTGCCTTCACGATGCACCTCCAAGGAAGGGCCAAAAAGCTAGATTTGTCAGAGGGCAAAAATTGGCCTCTAGAAAGGATTAAGACCCTTCTATGGAGTACGATGCTGAAGCGGCCCATGGCGCCCACCACTGCAACTTCCGAGGCCAAAGTAGCGGGTTTTTTCCAATACCTCCGATGCCAAATTGGATTGCTCGATGGTGCATTCCTTGGAGATATTCAATGGCTGATCGGAAGTTGGAGAAAACTTCCCCAGACAGAGGAAGATATTGACGATCCCATAGAGACAGAGGGGGCAACTCCATCACAACATTGCGAAAGGGATACCAAGCTCAAGCAAATGGAATTCTATTTATAGGACCAGACTTGGGCACCTCCAACTACCCCCTCTAATAGTGCGATAGGTGTCACCATATGAGAGGCCTTATAGGCCACTCCTCCTCGTAGACTACTGCAACTCACAGAGGCCTGGTCTGCACCTCCACATCGTTATTAGGAAGCACCAGGCATTAAATGCCATAGGGAGAACAATCCTTCAATGCATGATCTCCCAAAGATATCTTAGCTCTAGCCAAGACCTTTGAAAATGTACGTGGCAAAGCACCCAATATGACGACTGGATAATCGTTTGAACCCTAACGACTGAATCGACAGACCAATTTTCTAAAGATATCTCAGCTCCAGCTGAGACCTCTGAGGATATGTTGGGCAGGGCACCGAGGACAACGACAATCATGGGATATTCGGACAATCATCTAAATCCCGATGATTGGATTGGTGGACCGATCTCTCGGAAATATCTTTGCTTAGGCTGAGACCTTAGAAATAGTAGTCGGCAAGGCGCTGACAATAAGGAGTTACCCTGACCCAAGTTTAGACCTCCAAATTTCTCGAAGATATCTCGACGCCGATTGAGACCTCCAAAATACTGTTTGGCATGACATGGAGCACAAGGAGCTATCCTGACCCAAGTCAGGACCTCCACGAGTAAATATCTCGAAAATGTTCCGATGACAAATTGGGAGGTCAAATTAACCGACAAAAATGACTTGGAGATAATGCAGCCAAATAGTCAGTTTGGAATAGACCTTGGAATTCTTCATTAGGCAGCATACAATTGCGACTTACAAATTCTACCGAGAAGAAGTAACACCTCGGTGACTTTTCGACGACAAAGCTCGGATTTCATCCGAAGCTAATGACTTAAAAATTTTGGTACGCATGTCATTGGGATATGATAGTTTTTATTCTCAATCATGAGAAATTTGTAGCCTATAACAGTGGGAAGTCCATAGCATAAAAAAGGCACACATGTCAATTATTTTTTGAGGGATCATGCATGTTGAATTATGAGGGAAAAACGAAAAATGTTGGAGAAAACAAGCACGTATCTCTAATTATATGTTCAATAATATAAATGTATCCTTTCATGACTTGTTGCATTTATGCCATCCTCTTCAACATTGGTTTTATGTGGAAGATATGTTACCCTACGTGCCAATTAGGTTCTTTTTTTCTGTTTTGATGGGAACCTGCCATCACTTTTGTTCATGATTGGCAGAATATTGAATAGTATTCAAAATAAAAGGTTAAAAGAAGGTAGAGAAAAGGTAGGTAGTTAGGACACCCAGTAGTTAGAGGTTGTCTTCTACCTTAATGTTTATGAAGGCCCATTGCTTGTTCTTCAATTTTTATGGCTTCTAGTGATTATCACCAGAAATCTAACCCCTAACGATAATGACATGAAGCAGGGAACAGTGACAGAATGGCAGAGGTGTAATCATGACTTAACTTATACAAAAGACATCCCAAATAATATAAATTATCATCTTAGCCTTACCAGTAAAGGTTATCATGCTCTCATATACAGGTGAACCCCCAAGCATACTCTTACCGTTGTCATCATCTGTCGTAATTGTGGTATCATGTTGAACTCTCTAATGTCTCACATGGCCTTTTCGTTCACATAGTGGGGATCATGACTTGGTGGATACCTTTTCTGGGCACGCAAGCATGGATTAGATCTCTCAACTTCTCTGTTGTGGATGAGTGGAGATCATGGCATGTTGGAGGTCAAGTTGCTGGGTGAGCTTCTAGCTAGTGTCAGAACTCTTACGTGATCTCATCTTCTTTCTATTGATTTGGATTGTACCATGGAGTTCGGTCTGATTGGGTCTCTGTCTTGTTGGTTTCTTAGGTACACAACAACATATTCCAACAATTTGACATTCGCAACTGTGAGGGTAATGTTTTTATTTTATTTTATTTTTCATAATAAAAATGCATTTGTCTCTTGTACCCAAAAAAATCATTTGTCTCTCAGGTAGAGAGTTTTTATTCAGAGTTATTTTTGTTTGTTTATCTAGGGTGCTGGTCACACAGCTCCAGAGTACAAACCTGAGGAATGTTTGGCTATGCTCCAAAGGTGGATTTCTAGCAGGCCTCTCTGATCTACTTCCCTCATGTTGCAATGCAGAACGGAGCAAATGTGCATGAAATGCTGTATAGATTATAGATTGTTGGATGTACTTCGCTCCAGAAATAAGAACTTGTTTGATTCTAGTTTATGAAGGATGTTCTCGGTTATTGTCTTTTGTGCTCCTTTAATAAATTTTAGTTCGGGCCTTCCTCAATTAATTCTTCTCAAAATATTATTCGTTTGTTGCTGTAGTGAGCGGCTTCAATCTGTCGGAACTCATTTTATTTGATGTGATGGTCTATAAGGACTGACCTCAGTTGTAATTTTCTGTTAGCTCGATGAAACTTGGATGGATTTATGTCCCTTTTTTTCTCAAGAAAAAAAAGAAAAGAAAAGAAAAAAGGTTAATGTTGGTTCAATTGATTTTAACATCATTATGAGGCTGAGTTTGGTGGCTTTAATACTTCTTTGATGTTTCTGTTCTTTTATTAAATGTCAATATGGCCGATGGGATCTAGATATTTTCCCTCACAAGCACCACTGTATCAAAATACTTAGTATTGCAAGACAGAGTGATGGTGATGGTATATGCATAAGGGTACATAGTGTTAACGGTGCATCTTGTCAAGAGAGTTTGGTCAAGTCGATAAAATTTAAATAAAAAAATTAATAAATTTTGAATTTACTTAAATAATATTATAAAGGATAAGATGAATAAATTGACTTATGCAGGGTTTGGTTGGATTGGTTCATTAATTGATGAATAGTGGAAGAAAATATCTGGAAGCATGATAGGCATTATCTTAAGATAAATTTTTGGCTTTCGTGTTGGTGTTATCCAAAATTCTGTTTCAAGATATAATTGGACAGATTTTTTTTAACATGAGATAAAAAAGCGATGAAACACTAGAGACAAGAAAAAGATATTGCTGTTTTTTTTCAATGCTCTAAGAAGGTAGATGTCATGGCTTTATGTATACCACAAGTTGGCACGTCTAGATGGTCATTTGGTTGACCACAAAAGATATGACCGTTTAGGAAAGGCCATGATAAAAGGAAAAGAAAGAAAAATAAAATAAAAAAATATCATCATGTGCTCTGCATCCGTGGTTGCGCACGAGCCAAGTGGAGCTAGGCCAATGCTCATATATGTGGTGTAAAACCCACTTCCCTCCAAGGCCTAAGCAAAGGTGGAGATGGGAAGAAAAAATATGAACACAATGATATAAGTGTACTTTTTTAATGTGGGACTAAAATCATGAAAAAAGCTTTACGAGACTTTTGGAAGGAAGGAAATTTTAAATTTTCTCTCTAAATTCTAACAAACCCTCTTCAAAACTCAAAATTTTTATAAGATAAATAATAATTATTATTTTAAAATTAAAAATAAAATTTTATTGTTAAGTATTTATACTATGCAATGGGTGAAGCATCTCAACCTCATTTATTATAGATAGTTTTTTTCTAAAAAAATTCAAAGTGAATTAGATTTTGAACAACATTCTTTTGACCTAAACTTTCACTGTCACATGCATAGTGTAGATAGACATATCACGGGGTTGCACATTATTGATCATGTGCAAGTATCTTGTTGTTTATCAGAGCATCTAGGGATTGCCCATGTTCTTTAGTAGTTGTATATAGAAGCTCTCATATAGGTGAGCCCGCTAAGGATTGTGTATAGAGTCACATTTCGAGGAAAATACCTCTTCGAGTCTTATTTAGAGTTATGCTCTTCTTTAATCTCTACATAGAAGCAATGATCTTCGAAGGAATGGGGTGGAGTCAAGACTTTTATAGATATATGATAATATGTGCTCTCTGATCAATTAGCTTATTATTACCACATTAAACCACGTTCAAGGGATCTCCTATTATAGAGGTTGGGTTTTCACTACTAGAAGGCCCAATTATAGGCTAAGTCTCATCCCCCTTAATGACTCTAGAACTTTAATCCTATTTATGCTTTTAATAAGGTAATTAGCAAGATTATTATTACTTTTAAAATTATGAGATAATGAAATAATATCATGGGTTTTTTGTTTTTTCTCAAACTTTTTTCTCACTTTTATATGTTTGCTTAATTTTGAATTTACAAGTTTCTTCTTGAAAAAAATCAATTGTAGCTCCAGAGTCATAATGGATCAGAAAAGGAGGAATAGGACAAGAAATCAAAGGAATTTCTATTAAAAGATCTTTAAACCATTTGGCTTTGGAACAGGTTGAATCAAAAGCAATAAGCTTAGCTTCCTAGTAAGTATGGTTTGTTTGAAGGAAAAATCTATTTTTTCGACATAGGATTGTTCAGATCTGATTAGATCTAAAGAAATATTTTAATTTTTTTTTCTAAAATTCTTAATCAAATCTAAGACTTCTCGAATCTGATCATAAAGATCTGATATTAAAAGTTAAAAATAAAATTATATTAGATTTAATTTTAAGTATCTGATTTGGTAATCTAATTATCCTGCGATGATCCTATTGATTCTTGAGGTTTTGGGAGAAGCCACACATGCGCCTGAGCTCTACCAAATTTCATTCAGACAGGATCTGAACGTCTTCTCCTCATGAATCTCTTCTTCAAAAATCAGATCTAGATCTAATTTGAAAAGCCTTCAAAATGACTTATGAGGGCAACCTGTTCGTCTCATGAATATCATCACGCAGATGCTGAATCTTGTACCAAAAATCTTGGACCTTTAACTCGAATTTGTGCCTAACTTTTTAGACATGTAGAAGAGAGAGAGAGAGAGAGAGAGAGGATAGAGGGAGCATGGATATCAGATGGAAGGCTCCTTTGGGTGTGGAAAAAATAAATTACGTTAAGGCAATTTCATGAGAAGAGTTCTTATACAAGACATAGAACCATAAAGAGTCTTTTTATCAAAAACCTTATTAATTCGACCATTGGGACCCTTAGACCTGATCTCCACGAAAAACCCTAAATTTCATCTAGTTTTGATGCCAAAAATCCATCTGGAAGGTGGCAGCATGAAAGGATAAGGAAGAGTTCATGTGCGTCTAGGACTCTTTCCTCAAGAGTTTGATCCAAATCAAACTCTATCAAAATCCAATCTAGGCATCATCAAAAATCATGAAATTTTGCACACCCAAAGTATAACTCATCCCCTATCACATATACAAAAATTAAAGTAAAATAATTTTTAAAAATTTTTTTAAAATTTTTTGATCATATGACCCTCAATTCTCTCAATTGGCTCAACTATTGACCCTAGTCCAATTGCACTAGGAATGAATTTAATTTTCATAATTAATCTGACCTGGACTTATTCCAGTTAGATAAAAATAAACTCACTCAAGATATAGAAATGAGTCAAATCAAATTTGACTCGATTGCGATGAATCAGAAAGATTATAGAAAAAGAAAGTCAGGCTCAATCATATACTGGCATGATTATCTTGAACCTGATTGGATCTAATCCAAATCTATCAAACTAGGTTAGCTCAATTGATGATATCTAGATCCAAACCCTTATTTATGTGATCTAGTTAGGTTCAGTTTCATATGGTAATGAGATATGTCGTGATCTCCATCATCGACATCATCAAAATACCTTTCAATGGATCAGAACTTATCTGATTCATATAATTAGAATGATCGATCATTAAAATTATTCTAATTGCCCCCAAAATTCATTAGTGACATCTAGCTGTATATAGTGGACAATCCATTCAAAACTGAAAGTAAACTTTTAGTACAGCTATCTGTGTGATTGAATTCTTCTATCTTGAGTCCCGACAGGATTAGGATTAAGGTGAACTCGTCAAACCCAATATCCATCATATGAATTAATTATTCGATTCGAGTCCTATGTGAAATTTTTATAGAAACTCTTTCTATCGTCTTCACTCTGCCATGGCCATGGGCTTATGGACTCGATTCTCATGATCATCATAGGGCTACTCCTCATCTACCGAGGTAGATAGATCCCTTATTAGTACAATCTAATTCCTACAATGAACGTACTATAGCCAATATACACCTCAAAATTTTGAATGGCTAGAAGATTGAGTTATGGTATAGTCAAACTACAGCACCCTCAAGATGAATTATCGATATAACTCAGATCAAAGAACCAGACATACTACTGCAATATCGAGCTAGTCATCGATGAGAAGGTAGACTTTCTTATGAATGCTCGAGGTGGTCATGCTCAGTGCCCTCATTCTCTAACGGATACATGTACTCTCACTCCAGTGTCTCTACATCGTAGACTCAAGACTCATCTACTCAAAGAAAGCGATCATACACCAATCTTTCGAATTAATCACCATTCTCATGATGATCCTACGATCAGGAGCAGTTTATGAGTTAATTATAAAAATTTATATCTTAAATTTTTAACTCTTTGAAAATATGAATTGTCATTACTATTAACTCAAAGAATGTATCACATACACTTTAAATACACACTATAATAGAAAATAATTTTTTTATTAATTTATAGTCAAAATTATAAAATTGCCCTTAGAAGTGTATTATAAGTGTTAGCCAATCTAGCTTCTAAGGCACACACTAATAGTTTGTTTGGCTGCTTTTCAAGAAACAAAACTACCACCAAAATGGAATATATAGTTAGAAGTGGATTTAACATTAGATGAAGCAGAAAAATCTAGTTGGCAACACCATATCTATCCAATATATGGATGCTAGGCGATCATTAAATAATCTAGCAATGATGTTGTAGATCAAATTACAAAGACTTATCGATCGAAAGTCTTTGATTGCCTTTGCCTCCTCTACCACTCCGTGGGGAATAAGCACTAGGAATGAGGAGGTATATGCTCTTGGTAGAGTAGAGAGCTTGAAAAAATCCAGCACTGCATTAAATATATCAAGATGGATAATATCCCAACATGAAGTGAAGAAGTGGCCTGAAAAACCATCAGGCCCAGGAGCACTAACTATTGGATGAAAGGCCAAAAGAAGGATAGCTAATAAATCTAAGACAATATGAAATAGTACCTTTAAGATACCGAAGGGCTCTTTTTAGATCGATCTAATAAATCCTACTATGATTACTAGTATAGAGACTAAGTTATAGATTTTGGTGTGGTGCTCCCAAGCCTTGCAAGACCACAGGAGGAGTTAGAAGTTGGCTCTGGGGGAGACTTGGATAGGTATGATCCTAGAGCTAGGACAGGAGTAATCTTAGGATGAAGATAGTATGTAGCTCTCCACAGGCTTGAGGTTTAGGTGTGAGGATCTTGAGAAGTTTGGTTGGTACTTCGAAGATCTGAGAATATAAGATGGAGTAAAGAACCAGAGCTAAAAGAAGTATCAGTCAAGAAAAGGGACTGGTACACAGGTGGAGCTAGCTTAGATACAAGTCAAGCTGGCTCGGACCGAGATCGAATCGGCCCTCTCAGGCAAATAAAAAATAGTATTCAAAAATCTATGGCACGAGATGTAGTCGAGCCGGCTCGGATATGACGGACAGATCTATACGAGATTTTTTGTTTGGTCTTGGATTGGGTTTGATCCAAGAGGTCTTAAGATTTGGTTTGAGAGGTCTTAAGGAGGGCTAATCATGTATGGATCGAATTTAGATCCAGAGGATGAGAGCATGTAAAACCATGGGTGTACATAGATTTGGATGAGTGCTTTTATGTATTGGGTTAGCCTAAAAGAGTTTTTGAGCTGAGATTTATTAGGATTCATGTGGGAATCCTAGGATATATAAATCTAGGTATTGTAACTTTTACAATAAGATGAAATATAATTGAGCTTTTTTTTCTAACTCTCTTCTCTCTAGTTCCAACATCAAACCTAGGATTGTTTCTCCTTTCCTTGTTCTTCTTTATGTTTGCTAGTTTAACCCCAAGTCTACGTAAGAGATCGATCCTCGATTTTAGTTTTGAATAATTGGTGGGGATAATAATTGGTATTAGAGCTGCCGATTGTTCTAATAATTTGGTATTAGAGCTCGATTGAGAGTGGAGGAGGAAAAAGATCAAGTTTCAGCAGAGGATTAATAGCAAAGTTCAGATCTAAATGTTTTCTCTAGATTTTGTGAGGAAGAAAGAGATCCAGGGGTTGTTGTCCACCCTCACTAGTCAAGATAATTTTTAGATCTATCTATTGTGCCATTTTTGATGTGGATTAATCATGAAAGGCAGTAGATTGAAGATAGAATTTGAGAAGTTTGATAGAAAAGAAAGTTTTACGATATGAAAGATTAGAATGGAGGATCTGCTAGTTCAGATAGGACTAGATTCGATCTTGGAGGATAGGCTGTAGGAGATGACAGACAAGGTATGGATGTTCTTAGAGAAAAGGACATGTGCTATGATTAGAGCTTGTTGGGCAGATGAGATTTTGTATGGCATATTGGAGGAGAGAACATCTAAGGGCTTATGATCGAGATTATATCAGTTGTTTATGGAGAAAAATATGTATAACAAATTAATGCTGAAGAAGCAACTATACAGCTTTCGGATGTAGGAGGATGAGGATATTACAAGGCATATTTAGCGATTCAATCGAATGAGCATGAACTTGCTTAATATAGGGGTGGATCTTGAAGAGGAGAATAAGAGTTTATTGTTGCTGTATTCACTACCTAGGAACTTCGATCTATTGGTGACTATATTATTGTATGGTAAGGAGATACTGATGTATGAGAAGATTGTATCAGTGCTCAGATCCAATAAGCAATATAAATGGATAACAAAGAGAGAGGTCTTTCAGAAGGGTCTTGCGATTTCAAAGAGGCCCAGGAAAGAAAAGAAGGAGGATGAGTAGAGGGGCCGCAAGGAGTTCAGGAGATGCTTCAAGTGTAGTGAAGTAGGATACTTTAAACGAAAATGTCTGCTTTGAAAGAAGTGCAAGAAAGAAGAAAAATCGAATTTCATCAGTATAGTCGCTAAAGGAGAAGAGTTGGATGAGCTCTTATTAGTGTTGGAGGAGCCCGTGGGGTACGGTATATCCAAGATGGCTTCAAAGGGATCCATGGAGTGCGAAGGATTCGAAGAGATAGTGATGGTATTCGAGATGCAGTGGCAAACCCAATAGTGCAGCATTGGATAGTTGTCCTCGAGTGACTCGATTATAGAGTTGGCTTCTGTTGCATCAGGAGGACTTCAATTTTAGGTGTAGCATCGGGCACAGGTGGCTTCATAGATAGAGGAAGATGTGGCACGAGTTTAGGATGGAGGGGTACGAAGGGAAGAGCGATATTCCAACAAGCATTAGAGATGCATAGTTCCAGATGGAGCAGCATGTACAGGTAGACAGGCATAGTTCTAAGAAGATCGTATCAGGTGATGCAGCAAGTGTGGGTACAGAAATGCTGTGTGTTCCCCAGGAAAGTTCAGAGAAAGTGATGTGGCTGCCAAGCAAAAGGATGTCTACAACTCTAATGGTGGTGTAAAGAAGCAAGCCAAGATCTTTAGCAGTGAAGACGGTCATCCCAAAGGCCTCCAAGAAAGCTCAGTAGTCGAAGAAGGATGATGGTGGCAAGGTATGCACAAAGGGCTGTTAGGATGCATATTGACAGCAGAATCATACAGGAGGACATTGCTAATTATGCCAAAGCTTGGGCGTACCAAGATGAAGATTGTAGATGTTGGTGTGGTGCTTTCAAGCCTTGAAAGGCCACAGAAAGAGTCAGGAGTTGGCTCCAAGGGAGATTAGGATAGATGTGGTCCTAGGACTAGGATAGGAGTAGTCCTAGGGTGGAGGTGGCATGTAGCTCTCTATGGACTTGAGGTTCTGGTGTGAGGATCTTGAGGAACTTGGTTAGTACTTTGAAGACCTAAAAATATAAGATGGAGCAAAGAACCAGAGCCAAGAGAAGTATCAGCCAAGAAAAGAGGCTGACTTATAGGTAGAGCTGGCTCAAATACAGGTTGAGCTAGCTCAGATTGAGATCAAGCCAGCTCGGATCGAGATTGAGCTGGCCCTCTCAGAAAGATAAAAAATAGTATTAAAAAAATTATGGCATGAGATGCAGTCGAGCTGGCTTGAGCCTCCATCGAGTTGGCTCAGACACGGTAGACAAATCTACATGAAATTTTCTTCCTAATTTGAGAGATCTTAAGAGGGGCTAATTCATGTATGGATCGGATTTAGATCCAGGAGATGAGAGCATGTAAAATCATGGGTGTACATGGGTTTGGATGGGTGCTTTCATGTATTGGATTACCCTAGGAGAGTTTTTGAGCTAGAGTTTATTAAGATTCATGTGGAAATCCTAGGGTATATAAACCAAGGTATTGTTATAACTTTTGCAATAAGGTGGAATACAATTAAGCTTTTCTCCTTAACTCTCTTCTCTCTTCTTTCTAGTTCCAATATCAAACGTAGGGTTTGCTTCCCCTTTTCTTATTTTCTTTATGTTTGCTGGTTTAACATCTAGGTCTATGCAAGAGATCGGTCCTCAGTTATGGTTCCGAGCAATCGTGGGAGATAATAATTGGTATCAAAGCTGCCAATTTTTTTAACATAAGTCTAGCAATAGCCTGAATAATATCATATCTAGTATGATTGGAGAGATATATGAGAGATCCAATGATTTGAGCAAATCTTTTTTGATTCATAGGTTCATCAAAGTTCTTTAAGCTTTGGATCGGAGGATCAAAATGAGTAGAAACAGAAGGAAAGTCAAAATAACCAAATTTATCAATCAATAATTGGATATAATGAGATTGAGATAGAGAGATACAATTAGGGAATCGAATGATCTTCATGCCAAGGATTATATTAGCCTCACCTAAATCCTTCATATCAAAATGATGAGAAAGAAATTTCTTGACATTAATTATATCACAGTAGTTGATAGAATTAAGATATTATTGATATACGGGCAAAGAAGAACATATCAATCATTAAAGCATTAATGATAGAGGTAGTTCTCAGATTCATTGATTTGGAAACCATATGAAAGAATAATATTATCGAATTTCTCATGCCATTATTTAAATGCTTGCTTTAGTCCATATAAGGACCTAATAAACTTGTATACTTTATGCTCTTAACCTAACACTATAAAGCTCTAAGGTTGAGTCATATAGATTTTCTTATCAAGATCACCATAGAGAAAAGCTACCTTCACATCCATTTGATACACAAGGATTTTATGGATGGAAGCAAGAGTAAGAAGGATACTGATAGTAATAATGTTAGCAATGGGCACATAAGTATTAAAGAAAATCACAACCAATTTTTTGCCTAAAATCTTGGATTATAAGCAATGCCTTGTACTCTTGCACTAATCTGTCAACTCTCGGTTTCTTTCTAAAAATCTATTTATGACCTAAAAGTTTATTTTTGAGAGGTAAATCTTAGTAAGAATCTAAGTATTGTTTTGATTAATAGATTTAATCTCACTATTAATTACCTCCTTCCGAAAAGATGCATCAAGAGATCCCATAGCTTCCTGGTATGTGGTGGAGTTATCTTCAACTAAGAAGATAAAAAAACCTTCACCCTAGTTCTTTTCGATCCTAATCTTTTTGCTCCTTCTAGGCCTAGAAGGAAGATCAACTTGGTTTGATGCAGGTTCATTAGAGATTAGAGGACTATTAATCAAAGTTCAAGTAGGCAAGAAATAAAAGACATAATCAAATGTTGAAGGGATTCGAGTCTTGAAAGGGAACATTTTCAAGGAAGGTTGCATCTATAGATTTAATTATGGAATTAGTGAGTGTATCACTAAATTCTGAATGAGTAATAAGAGAATGATAGATATTATTATCAAGGGAATAACCAATAAAGATTGAATCAATAGTTTTAGAACCTATTTTATTTCTCTTGGACTCGGGAACAACTAACCTTAGCTAAGAACTCGAGACTCAGAACTCATCTTTGGTGCATGTCCCTTCTAAAAATCATTGTGAGTCTTCTCTTCATCATTTGATGGAATCCTATTAATGATAAAAATAGAAGTCAAAAGAGCTTATCCCCATATATTTTCTAGAATATTAAAACTTATGATAATGATATTAACTATGTCCAATAGAGTTCTGTTCTTTCGTTTAGCAATATCGTTGGATTGAGGATAATAAGGTGTAGTGACTTCATGAATTACACTATATTCTTCATAGAATATAGCTAATTCATTTGATGTATATTCACCTCTTTTATTAGATCTTAGTATTTTAATTTTCTTTTCAATTTGACTTTTCAACTCAGTTTTGAAAACTTTAAACTTATTAAAGAATCCATCCTTGGTCTTTAAGAGATAGGAATAGCAATACCTAGAGAAGTTATTAATAAAGATCACAAAATAACGACTACCTCCACATGTTGGATTTTCATAAGAATCACAAACATCATGATGAATTAATTCAAGAAGTTGAGTTTTCTTTTGGTAAAAAGACTTGAGTATTTCTTTAAGGGCTCGATTTAAAAGGTTACTGAGTTTGTTTGGATTGAGCACAAATCTCATACCTAGTTTTATGATTAATCTTGAATTTTGGAATAGGATTAAGATTGAACATCTTATGGACAAATTTGAAATTTGCATGTCCTAGTCTTCCATGCCAAACATCATATGATTCAAAACTCAACAAGATTGATTGAGAAGGATCTAAAAGAGAAATTTCAATAATTGAAGGAGAAATTACATTGAGTTTGAATAATACCCTAGACACAAATGATCCATTACTAATGAATACATCACCTTTAGAAATTACAATCTTACTTGACTCTAATATAATCTTATATCCTAATTGCACTGATAGAGACCTATTGATGAGGTTTCTTTTGATGTAAGCAACTTGCTACGTCTCGAAGGATAATATTCTTTCCAAAGATAAACTTTAGATTAACATTACCACTACCTAAAACATTGACAATCATTCCATTTTCCACAATTATACTTCCTCCACTTGAATCTTGGTAAAGGGAAAATGATAATCTATCAGTGCAAACATGGATATTGGCACCTGAGTCTAACCACCAACCAGAGATTTTGTAGATAAAATCTACTAATGGGATAAAGGATACTAATCTAAAGGTAAATGGCTCACCTTCTATCATATTCATCATAGGTTTAAATTGAGGTTGGTTCTTCTTCTTCTTGGTCATAACCTTTTCCTTCTTCTAGTAGAAGCATTGACGTGCTAGGTGGATGTCATGGCCACATACAAAACAGAACCTCCCATCTACAAATATCTTGTTTCCTATAGCTTGAGAATTGGTTTGGTTTGATTTTGAAGTCCTTGGGTCTAAAGGTTCAACTTAGGTCATGGTAGTTTTGACCCTTAAGTCTTTGCTCTAAGTTTTGAGACTCGATCAAGTTTACTTTGGCTTTAAATTATTTGTTTTCAATTCTCTAAGTCGGTACTGGTCTTCTATTTTGATAGCATGGATAATTGATCTAAAGTTAAGGTTGCTTTGAGTCCTTCTAAGTTCACATCCAAAATTAGTCCATGATGGTAAGAGCTTGTAAATTAGATAAAAGATTTGATAATTCTTATCTAATTATGAGCCCCCTCTATGGATCTCTTGGACCAAATTTTGAAACCGATGGATTTGGTCATTTATAGGAGCATTATCTATCATCTTGAAGTTATTAAAATCACCAATGGCGAGATTCATGGCCCCTCATTATCTCTACTATAAGCATCTTCTAGGGCAGTCCAAAGTTTGTTGACAATTTTATATTTTCTATAGGTTCCATATAGGTCATATGAAAGGAGCTAGTATTCTAAACCTACAACGGAATTCAATTTATTTTGATGATTTATTGGTTCATTAAGTGTCTAAGGAGTCAGATGATCTAGAAGTGGTGGATCTTGATCTAGATGAGGAGGTTGAAACATCATAAGGCAACCTTTCTCTAATGGTAGTGATGAGGCAAAGTGTGATTAACTAAGCCTCAAGTTGTTCCAGCCATCTAAGGAATCCATAACCATTGAACATTTTGGGCTTAAAGGTCAAGGCTTCCTCAACATCCATTGATGTAAGATAAAAGAAAATAAGAAACTTAATTTAGGAGGGATTGATTAGAGCTGCAAGCAAAATTTGATGATGATTATGACTCAATGTTTAGAATAGACACAAGAAACCTAGAAATTATCTACTCAGCAATTGAATTAATTAATAAAAATTTATGAAGTTATTTACCTATATTGAACTCAATTTTTTTGGTAATAGTTAATCAAATCCGAATGGAGTGAAAAAGTTTGCCTTAGAATATTAGCGATAAATATTGTCAAGAGAGTTTAGTCATGTTGATAAAATTCCAACAAAAGATTTTGATAAGCTTTAGATTTATTTAAACAATACTATGAAGGATAAAATGAATAAATTGACCTACCTAAGGCTTGATTGGATTAGCCTGTTGATTTAAAAATAGTGGAAGAAAATATCCAAAAGCATGCTAGTCACTATCCTAAGACTTCATAATAGTTGAAATAATATTTTTGGAATTGAAAGATCTAATTTGCTTTTCAAATTGACATGCATCACAAACTTTGTTCTTTTCGAAGTTGATTTTTGGCAAACCATTAACTAAATTCTTTTGAACTAATTTTGCAATCAAATCCATGCTTGCAAGACCTAATCTATGAATTTTATTTTATAATTTTGAGACATAGATTTAGTATTTGATTTTGTATTTAGATACTTTGAATCAATCTTGATTTAATTAATGAATTGAATTTAACCTCTTTATTAAATTTTATTTTGTGATGGATCTTTTACTCTATTTAAAATTATGGCAATTAGTTTTGCATTATCATAGGTAGCACCCCTCAGTAGCATGGTCGTGTTAAGTCTCGGATTTAGGGTGTGATATTTTATGGTATCAGAGCAATAGGTTTGATCATTAGTAGAAAATTAAGCTTAGGTTTATGATTTATAGTGTTAAGAAAAAGATGAGTGTAGAAAAGTGGTTTAGATTAGAGTTGCACGGTGGAAGTATAGTGGAGTATTAGATGAAGACTAAGCATTCTCACTTGTTTGAGAATAAAGGTATGTTAAGATTCGAGGGGAAAACTCTTTTAAGGAAGATAGAATGTGATGGCTCGGTCTATTTGGGCCAGACTTGGACCTAGAGAAAGATTCGGCTATGCTGGGCATGCCCCCTATTTGTAAGGACTCTCGATGGGAGCCAAACTTTCTACGAACTCCTGATAAGAGTCCTATTTCTTTGACAAATCTCAATGGGAGTTGGAGTTCTAAGAGAGGTCGAAGGCTTGGAAATACTAGCCCTCCATCTCTATAAAAGGAACACCTCTCCCCTTAGTCCTCCACCGATGAATATTGCATTTCCTTCTCTCTGTTTCTTCTAGTTTTCGCTGATTTTCCTCTACTTGTGCTCACTAGAAATCGAAGCTCGAGTCGCTGCTAAAGCCAAGGTAAGGCCTTGAACTCACCTCTTCTCTCTCTCTCTCTCCCTCCGCCCTATGACCTTAAACACTATCGATGGCTACTGATTTCATTGAAAATCGACCAAGATCCACATCCTTTATTTTTACATCCATCTTTTTTCTTTTTTCAGCCAATAGTGCCACCATCCCTATAATGTTCGAGTCTTGGTTGGGTCGCCCCACCCCCTACAACCTTCCATAATGAGTCCATAGCTATCAACGAGAGGCCAACGGCCAAAGAACATTGAAACCCCTTATCTCCTATTTTATCCGATCCCTTTTTCCATTAATTCTCATTGGCCGATCATCATCAGCACTAGTCCATCACTATCCATAACCAGCACAGCCGGGCCATCCATTGCTTTAGAGTTATCAATGGGTCAGGTCCAGGCCTGTGACCTGCAGGTATTTATCCAATGGATTTGGGTCTAGTACTAGCATCGGATCCGTTTACCTTGGCTAAGATTCGGACCTGATAAACCATAATATAAATGGATAAAGTTTGGATATTTAATACCTAGACCTGATTCGAATAATATAATATAATTATATATATATAATATTTTGAGCTGTTTGATTAGAGATCAAATGGCCTAAAATTTTCAAAAGATAAAAAAGCCCTAGATCCCTCTCTCAGTCTCCTCAACTCGACAGTGCCTCTCCCTCCCCTCCTCTCCCACTCAGGGTGCCTGCCTCTCCCTCTCCGCCATGCGATCCACTCGTCGATGGCCGGACCCCGACACCAAGGCAGTGGATGGAGGAGATCTGGGCCACCTCTCCCCTACGAGATCTGCACCCCTTCCCTTTGCCTTGCATCATCTCTGCCACCATCCGAGCCACCTCTCCCCCTCCATCGCTGCCTTCTGTGGCTCGCCGCTTTTTGCCCCTCCCTCTACCTCACATCATCTCCGCTGCCATCCAGGCCGCAAGATCCACACCCCTCCTTTGCCTCACATCATCTCTATCGCCAACCAAGCCGCCTCTCTCCCTCCATCGCTATCTTTTGTGGAATTGTTAGGATCCCAGAATCGGATCTGAATATTGGAGATCCATTAGGGTCTGGGTCAGATACTTCAAGACCAGACCCATCGGATATTCAGATCTAGGTCCAATACCAGTAACTAAGATTGGGACTAGATCTCGATATCTAGGTTTTGACTCAAACCTGATCCATTGATAGGTCTATATTGTTGGACCTTTGGCTATGGTGTCGCACCTTTCCGAAGCACCAATCACCCTTCCCTTGTTTTCCAAAGAAGAAGAAGAAGAAAAAAAAAAAAGAGGGGAAAGAAAGAAGATCCACCCCTCTTTAGTGTTTCTCCCTCCTCCTACTTTCTTTCTCTAATGTTGCTCTCTTTCTCTCTATCCCTTGTTTCCCAAAGAAGAAGAAGAGGAAAAAAAAGGAAGAGGGGAGAGAAAGAAGACCCACCCCTCTCTTAGTGTTTCTCTCTCATCCTACTTTCTCTCTCTATCTAATCCTTGGACCCTAGTATCTACTATCGTAGTCCTCTACTATGAACCAAAGATGATCTTTCATATTTTTTCAAAAAAAAATGATCTTTCAGAGAAGAGGCCTAAAATTGCTTGGACATCTATGTAGTATATCGGATCCCAATCTGATCCTTATCAAATATTTATAGAATATGGCTATCGTTAATCCTTAAGTCACCTAAATCATAATTGATCATGATCAATTGAGTTTACCATTTTTCAAATAGACTCAATTAGTTGGGCGCCGCTGCCTAGCCGGCTCTATCCTTCCTTCACCTTAGCCTTGGTTTGAAATCAATTATTGATGAATCCTATTGATCGATCTTAGTCTTGATCTAATCCATACTTCATGATACTTTGATCAAGTTATTTAGATCTGACCTTCACTTAAGAGGCTCTGAATTATCCCATTGCCTAGGCAACTTGTTGGATCGATCACCCAATCAACAATTTTATTTTTTTATAATTTAATTTTATTAAATTCATTGAAATATTTTTAATATTTTAAATAGGGCAATTCAAATCTCCTAATGTAGTCATTTAGGGGAAACGAGGTAAATAGAACTTACATTCCTTATATATTTTCAAGCTATCATGTTTTCTTTGCATATGGACTATTATTGATGATATCATGGTTCTCTTAAAATAAAAGAATGAGCATATGTATTATGAAGATCATGCTTTATTATGAAAAGTCATTTTATAAATATTTTTAATGAAAATAGAATGTTTGTCAAATATAACTTTGATTATGCTATTTAGTGGTTTTCACCTATGTTCTTAAAGAAAAAGATACAAAGATTTCAAAAACTCTTAGATAGCTATGTATTAATTCCTAGAATTAGAGAAAATTGATGTTCAGAGCTAGCATCCATGTGAACACAGGCCTTGCTAGTAGGTATAAAGTTGGGATACGAAATAAGAACTCTATCAATTAAGAACATGGATCCTATTGTGGGTATAAAGTGACCATAGCACTAATATATGTGATTAATATTTTAAAACATGATAAGAATGACTCATGAATTATCATGTTTATGAAATGCTCATGATTTATACATGCATAACTGATTTTATGGCTTCTTTTATTATATGTTCTATGAAATAATTTATTTTTTTATAATATTTATTATTTTCTTAATAATGCATTATAATAAAAAAAATTATGTATGATTCGATAAAGAAGTATAATTTTTACTTAATGAGCTACTGTAGCTCATACCTCTTTATTCTTTCTTTTCAATTATAGAGGAATAAGGTTAGGAACAGAGGATGATCCAGGCTTGGAGTCCATGTTAGCGAGCTTGGAAATTTTATAGCTGGATTTAGTTTATTGAATGATTATGGATTTATAGTTAATTATTTTATAAATTTTGAGATATAGATTTGGTATCTGATTTTGGATTTAGATACTCTGAACCAATCTTGGTTTAATTAATGATTTGAATTGAACCTCTTTATTACATTTTATTTATAATGGATTGTTTATTTTATTCAAGATTATGACTATTGGCTTCGTGTTTTCAAACAACGCCCCTCAATAGAATGACCATATTATTTCCTAATACTATAGAAAAATGGGAATTTAGCGACTTAATATTGCGGACACTAGGAGGAAGTACCAAAAAATTTTAAATACTGCATCCATCTGCTGACACCTTTTATAAGCATCGATATATGATGATGCTTTAAAGCGTTGACAAGTTATGATGAAGACAAGTGTTGATAGAAGTCATGAAACATCATTAAAATTCGACTCCCGCTGATCATTTATCCCCTACCCTCATCCCCAAGTCAAAACCCTAGAAGTCTTTATCTCCCAAGGTGACTGTCCCTCTAGAGGCCTTTCATTGTGCTCGCCAGACTTCAGCACCAAATACCACCAGAAAAGGAGATAAGATCCTCCAACCTTTAGGATATTTGGCCTTCAATCTTCCTTAGCTCTTAAAACCCATGTTTCCAGTCAATAAATGCTAGATTTTTCCTAAAAATTTCATCCCCCATTTTGGGTTATTTCCACCCCTTCTTTTCTTTGATTTTCTGGCGCTGGCCGGTGGCCACCGCTGACCGTCGGTCTGAGTTCATATCAGGCTACACCGCAGCAGCCCCAGCTACTACTGGCCAAGCTGCGTCAGCTGCAGCCCTTGATCTGAGGAACAAAAGAGGACCCAAGGGGTCCCTTGTTTCGCCAAAGCACCCATGGAAATCCCCGATTCACCATGGAAGAAAAAAAGATAAAAAAAGATAAAAAAAGAAGAGAAAGATTTTCTCTCTCTTTCCTCTCTTCCTTATCTGAGTCTAAATCCCACTTTCTCTCTAGAAGTCTAACCTTCTTTCTCTACTCTCTCTCTCTAAAAATTTTCTCTCTCTAGAGATTTTATGGACCAACGAAGGATCCAAGTATCTAGAAAAACTTGGATTGACTAGTTAGTCTTAGGAAGGATCTTGAACTTGCAGTGTTAGGTCCGTTTATCCATAAATTCTACATATATGATTTTTATATTTGATCTTAATCATGTAAGGTGTGATTGTCTGCATGAAGAATTGAGCGGAACACCTTGCTTTCGAGTTCATAGATCCAAAGGATTATCGATTACCATATTGAGTCAATCATCGATAAAGGTAAGGATTCTTGTACACAAATACTTATACATATGTTTACTTCTGCATTGCATGATCTTAATTTCTTGTGATCGATTTTAATGGGTATGTGATTGTCAATATGATAAATTTTATTTTTTATATATTTATTTATGACTTTTCATATGGTTTGGATTATGACATCGGCTATTGAGATTTCTGCATAAAAGAATATAATATAATACAATATTTTTTTAGCATAATTAAGATTAATAAATTGATGATCGAAAAGAAATTTTTAGGCTAGTCACATTAAACTAAGAATAATCTAATCACGAACAGAAACGTGATACCGAGAATAGCCCACCATGGGCAAATATATAGTACTGAGAATAGCCTGCTATCGATAGATACCTAGTACCGAGAATAGCCCTGCCACAGACAGATATGTGGTATTTGAGTTTGCTACCACGGGTTGAAGCATGGTTATTCTAGTTTGCCACCACAGAGGAAGCGTGGTTATTTTAGTTTGCCACTGTGGATTAAAGTGCAGTTATTCCAGTTTGCCACTATGGATTGAAACGTGGTTATTATAGATTGCTAGTCATAAGCTGGAGCATAATTATGACTAGTTTAAAATCTTAAAGATAATAAAGATGGCCAGAGATGAAGTGACTCATCTTCAAAAGCAGCTGGCCGATAATCAATAGGTCGGTGTTAGCAGGGAGTCAAAACAGCTCGCCTCCCTGAGGAGGTTCTTCGGAGAACCTTTTGAGTTGTATGAGAAGGAGAAGGCCGAACTTCAATAGCTGAAAATCCAAATAATGTATGAACGACAAGCTATTAAGAACGAGGAGGCTGAGTTAGAGGTTTTAAGAAGACAATTGTGGGAGTCCAAGGATAATTTTCAACGATCTGACAAATTATTCGTAGAAAGCTTGTTGAAGAGGAAGAAACATGAAGAAGAGGTTATTAGCTTAAAGCAATCCTTGGCGATGATAGGTGTCGACAGTCTGAAGTCTGAAGACTCTAGTCCCCCTTCTTAGGACTTCGACCATTTTGCTCTTTTGTACGTGGTCTTGCAGACCTTCCTTTTGTAATGAACTTCAACTTTAATGAAGTAATGCTTTCTTCAATCATTTCTTTGCTTCGTTTGGGTTCGATGTCTATTGATTTCTCTATTTTCTTTACCTCGTTCTTTATCAAAATGATCATTGAAAAATATTTTTCTCCCATCTTAAATAACTGGGGTCTTTATCCATGTCAAGACGAGATCCTCCTCTTATTTCTGATATGATTAATTTTTGCTCTTATCAGGATGAGGTTCTCCTCCTATTCCTAATAGGACAGTAGGGGCACATAAGAGCCATTGAAGAGCCCCTTTTCTCCTCCTATCTTAAATAATCGAAGGTCTTCATTCATGTCAGGACGAGGTTCTCCTCCTATTTCTGACATGATTAGTTTTTGCTCTTATTAGGATGAGGTTCTTCTCCTATTCCTAATAAGACATTAGAGGCACACAAGGGCCATTGAAGGGCCTCTCTTCTCCTGCTATCTTAAATAATTAAAGATCTTCATTTATGTCAGGATGATGTTCTTCTTCTATTTCTGATATGATTAGTTTTTGCTCTTATTAGGACGAGGTTCTCCTCATTGACAGTAGGGGCATACAAGGGCCATTGAAGGGCCTCTCCCCTCCTTCTATCTTAAATAATTGGAGGTCTTCATTCATGTCAGGATGAGATTCTCCTCATGTTTCTAACAGGATAGTAGGAGCACATAAGAGCCATTGAAGAGCCTCTCTCCTCCTCTTGTCTTAAATAATCGAAGGTCTTCATTTGTATCAGGACAAGGTTCTCCTTCTATTTTCTAATACGATTAGTTTTTGCTCTTGTTAGGATGAGGTTCTCCTCCTATTCTTAATAGGATAGTAAGGGCATACAAAGACCGTTAAAGGGCCTCTCCCCTCCTCCTATCTTAAATAACCAGAGATCTTCATTCGTGTTAGGATGAGGTTCTTCTCCTATATTTGATATGATTAGTTTTGCTCTTGTTAGGATGAGATTCTCCTCCTATTTCTAACAAGACAGTAGGGACACATAAGGATCATTGAAGGACCTCTCCCCTCTTCATGTCTTAAATAATCGAAGGTCTTCATCTGTGTCGGGACGAGATCCTCCATCTATTCCTGAAATGATTAGTTTTTGATTATTTTGAAAGGTTGTCTCCTGCCATCAAAGTTTTTCACTAAGGATAAAAATGCTAAAATAAAAAAAAATTATTGAAATAAAATCATTGGTAGTGCATTCATAGATTCTCTAAGTTTCATGATCGAGGAAGATCAGCTCCTTCAAGCTCTTTTAAATGATAAGTCTTGGGCTGGATGACCTCTTTGATTTTATATGGGCCTTCCCAATTTATGATGAGCTTTTTTTTATTCTGGGGTTATGAGATAGCTGCCCGTCAAAGTACTAAGTCTTCCACTTTGAATGCTTTGCTTCTAACTCTAGAGTTATAGTAGCGAGCTACTTTATGCTTGTAAGCCACCACCCGAACTTGAGCTTCTTCCCATTTTTTCTCCAACAAGTCGAGGTTAGCCTTGAGACCTTGCGAGTTGTGTTACTCATTGAATGCCATGACTTGCACCAACGAAAGTTTGAGTTCTATTGAGATGATCACTTCTATTTCGAAAGTCAAGGCAAATAGAGTCTCCCCAATTAGCAGTCTTTGGATAGTTCGATATGCCCAAAATACATGATAAAGTTTGTCTACCCAAGTTTTCTTTGTCCTTTCAAGTCTTGCTTTGATACCTTACATCAGGATTCTGTTGGTTACCTCAGCCTCAATGTTTGCTTATGAATGGACCACCGATATAAAATTATGGGTAATGTTTAGATCTTCACAAAACTCGATAAATTTTATCCCTACAAACTGGCACCCATTATCTGTTATAAGAGTTTGAGGTAGGCTGAATCTACAAACAATCGACTTTTAGATGAAGTCTTGTACTTAACTTTAGTAATTTTTGCCAGAGGTTCGGCTTCAACCTATTTTGTGAAGTAATCAATTACCACCAATAAAAACTTCCACTGTCTAGATGCCATATGGAAGGATCCAAGTATGTCCATTTTCTACTGTGCAAATAGCCTTGGGGCACTCAAGAGAATAAGCTCAGCAACTGGTTGCCTTTGAATATTTACGTTCCTTTGACATCGATCACATTTTCTGACATATTCTATGGAATCATAATACATTGTCGATCAATAGTAGCTTTACCAAAGTAGTTTGAGATAGGGATCTAGCCCTCAGATGACTTTCACAAATTTCTTCATGCACTTTTCATAATGCAAAATCAGCCTCAGAAGGATAGAGATACATCAAAAGTGGTAAAGAATATGATCTTTTATATAACTTGTCCTCACACAGAACATACTGGGAGACCTCATTTCTTAATTTTCAAGCTTCTTTCGGATCATGAGGGAGAACTCCATCTTTGAGATAAGCAACTAGTGGATCAATCTAGCTAGGCTCATGGTCGACCTGCATCACAGATTGTTGCTCCTCAAAGCTTGAGTGTTTTAGAACTTCAAAAATGACCTCTTTAGATAGTTCGATTGGAGCCAATATGGTCAATTTAGAGTGAAGATCGGCCCTGGCATCTTCTGCTCTCAGAATCTATCGAATGCTAAAATTATTGAAGGTCGGAGTCAAGTTCTTTACTTTCTCGAGATATTTTACCATACTTTCTTTTCGAGCTTCATAGTTGCCGCTAACTTGCCCTACTACCAACTAAGAGTCACTATAGACTTGGAGCCGATCCACTTCTAATTTCTTAGCTATTTTCAATCTCATGATCAGCGCTTCATACTCAGCCCCATTATTTATTGTAAAAAATTTGAAATGCAACGTATATTCGGTAATAACTCCCTTTAGATTAACCAAGAACAGTCCCATGCCTACGCCCAAAGTATTGGATGAACCATCCACATACAGCATCCAGAAGCCTTCAGAAAAGTCTGCTCTTTCTTCAGGGGAGCTCGACTGCAACCATGGAATATTGATTTCATTTTGCTCAAGTTCTGACTCATCCAAAAAAGTACACTCCACTATAAAATCTATCAATATTTAGATCTTGATCGATGGCCGAGGCTGGAAGTTGATATCAAACTCCATGAGCTCAATTGCCCTTTTTGTGATTCTTCTAGAGGCATTTGTTCGATGAAAAACTACTTTAATTGGTTGATCAATAAGGAGCATTATAGTGTACCCCTGAAAATAAGGTCGGAGCCTTCGGACTACAATTAACAAAGCATAAGTTAACTTTTTCAACTTAGCGTATCTGGTCTCGACGTCCCTCAAGACTCGGCTTATATAGTAGATCAATCGCTGTACTTTCACCTCGTCTTTAACTAAGACCGCCACAAGGGCTGCTGGAGAGATGGCCAGGTACAAAAATAGTTCTTCTTTAGGTTTGAATTTTGCCAGTAGGAAAGGTGAGCCGAGGTAGTTCTTTAATTTTTCAAATGCCTATTAACATTCGACGGTCCAATAGAAGTTCTTTGGCTATTTAAGAACTTGGAAGAAGGGCATGCATCACTCTATCGATCTGAAAAAAAGTAGTTCAAGGCCGCCACCTTTTCTATCAGGTGCTGAACTTCTTTTATTGATTTTGGAGCTGTCATTTCTTGAATGGCCCAAATCTTCTTCAGATTTGCTTTGATTTCATGCCTCGATACCATTAACCCTAGGAACTTTTTCGAAGTTACACCAAAGGCGCACTTGATCGGGTTCAACTTCATCTTATATCTCCGAAGGACACTAAAGATCTTTTGAAGGATGGCTATATGATTTATTGAGGTTTTGCTCTTGACAAGCATGTCATTTATGTAAACCTCCATGTTACAGCCTATCTACTCCTTGAAGATCTTATTCATCAGGTGTTGGTAGGTTGCTCCTGCATTTTTAAGTCCAAAGGGTATAACCCTATAACAATAGAGACCACGGTCAGTAATAAAAATGATCTTCTCCCCATCTTCTGGTGCCATCCAGATTTGGTTATAGCCGAAGAAGGTATCCATGAAAGTGAGGAGTTCATTACTTAAAATTGCATCCACCAGTTGATTGATTCTAGATAGGGGGTAACTATCTTTTGGATAGGCTTTGTTCAACTTCTTAAAGTCTATCTACTTTCTCCACTTACCATTTACCTTCTTGACAAGGACTATATTGAAAACTCAGTTTGGATAGGAGACTCCTCGAATGAACTCAATCTTAAGGAGCTTGTCGACTTCTTTTGCAATAACCTTGTCTCTCTAGGGCATAGCTGCGCATCTTTTCTTTCACTAGCCAATGTTTGGGATCAGTAGCCAGACGATGTTCTATAATCTCAGCATCAATTCTGGACATATCTGTGGGGACCCAAACAAAGACATCTGCATTTTTTTGTAGGAAGGTGATGAGTTGCTTTCGTACCTCTCCTTCCAAATTGGAGTTGATCTACACCGTATGCTCTGCATTTCCATCATTCAAAGGGATAACTATAAGATCTTTCATAGGCTCATCCCGCTCCTCAGTAAGGTCGTCCCGGACATCCAGCCCATCAATTGGGCAAGGATCTGATTGACTGCTTTTTTCTAAAGTAATTGAGTAGCAATGTCTTACCAGAGCTTGATCTCCTCTAACCTCACCGATCTCTGGCTTGTTGGAAATTTGGCCTTCAAATAGCAAGTTGACACCACTGCTTGAAGGGCATTGAGATCAAGTCGATCGAGAATCGCATTATAAGTAGATAGGGCTTTTACCACCAAAAAATTTATCTGCACCCTAGAATGTCTAAGGTACCACCCTATAGCCATAGTTAGTGTTATTATCCCTTCAACTAGCACCGTATCATTGATGAAGCCAACCAGTGGGGTACTCATTGGTTCAAGCCGATTATTAGGCATAGATATTTTAGAGAAAGTATCATAAAATAAGACATCGACTGAACTTTCATTATCAATAAAGATGCGGCGTATGTCATGTTAGATTTGTGTCCTAGAAGTCATATTGACTGACACTTGTTAAATATTTTCTAAAAATATTTTCATAATTTTAACTTAAATTAATTAAAAAATTATTTATTCTATCATATTGTGTATAAAGTGTCTATGATACATCCATTGAGTTAATAGGCATGATAACACATATTCTCAAGAGTTGAGAATTTAAAGCATATGTTATCATAATTAACTCATAAACTGCTTTCGATCATATGATCATCACGAGGATGGTGATTGATCCAGAAGATCGATGTACAATCACTTTCTTAGGATAGATGAATTTTGAGTCTATGATGTGGAGATACCAGAATGAGAGTATAGGTACTCATTAGAGAACAAGGGCACTGAGCGTGACTACCTCGAGCAGTCATAAGGGAGCCTATCTTCTCGTCGATGACTAGCTCGATGCTGCAGCGTGTATCTAGTTCTTTGATCTGAGATGCATCGATAGTTCACCTTGAGAGTGTTATAGTTTGACTACACCATAACTCGATCTCCTAGTCATTCGAAATTCTGAGGTGTATGTTGAATATAGCATGTTCATTATAGGAATTGGATCGCACCAAGATGGGATCTATCAACCTCGATAGAGGAGGAGTAGTACTATGATTATCATAAGATCGAGTCCTAAAATTCATGATCATGGTAGTGTGAAATAATGAAGTTTCTATTATGATTTCATATTGAACTCAAATCAAATGATTAATTCATATGATGGGCATTGGGTTTGACGAGTTCATCTTAACCCTAATCCCGTCGGGGCTCATGATAAAAGAACCCAATTATACATGTAGCTACACTGAAAGGTTCGCTATTCAGTCTTGATGGATTGCCACTATATACTGCTAGTGTCACTGATGGATTTTGGGATCAATTAGAATTATCTTGATGATCGATGATTTTGATTGGATGAATCGAAAAAGTTTTAGTCCATCGAAAGATGTTTTGATGATATCGTTGATGGAGATCATGACATGTCCCATTACCATACAAAACTGAATCTAACTGGATCACACAAATAAGAATTTGGATCTGAATATCATTAATTGAGCTAATTCAGTTTGATTGATTTGGATTAGATCCAATTAGGTTCAAAAAAATCATGCTAATACATGATTGAACCTAACATTCTTCTTCTATAGTCTTTCTGGATTGTCTCAACTGAGCCAAATTGAATTTGACTCATCCAGGAGTCTTGTATGCATTTGTTCTAGTTTGACTGAAACTTGTTCAGATAAAAAAAATCTTATCCTAACCTGATCTAGACTTATCTTAATCTATCGGATGGAAACAAGACAAGACCTGCTAATTTCTAGAACTATTTGGACAAGGCTTATCCAAAAACTCTGTAGAAATTTATCTTGATCTAACTGAACCTTGTCCTGACCTGATCAAGACTTATCCTGAATTCCATAAGATTGGAATAAGATAAGGGTTGTCTTTGCCAGATTAGGGCTTGTCCTAAAATCATGAGATGAAATTTGGACAAACCTCTCCCAAAAATTTTGGATAGATTTTTCTTGATCTGACTGGACCGAGTCTTGGTCTGATCAAGGCTTGTTCTAACTTGGTTAGAACTTGACCTAATTTAATTAGATGGGACTTGAAAAATATTTGTCCAAAATTTTATGAGATGGGAACAGGATGGAAAGAAGAGATATGGCATGCACCGCCTAGAATTTATCTGAGGGCACACATCCATATGGAATTTATGTGAGGAATAAAGGGCACACTCCCCCTTTGGCCATGAACCCCATATGGATATGTATGAAGGTGTCCCATTCAAATCAAGTTTGAATGGATCAAAAGTTTGAATAGTTCAAACTCTTAGAAGATAAGAGTTATGCGCCAACTTAATCTTATCCCAAATTATTCCATGCCATATCCCTTCATTTTTGTGTGATAAAAATCTGAAAAAAGGGGTGTGGATCATGGAGATCATGGGAGAGTCCTTCTGCTTGTTGGCTTTGACCTATTCAAAGTCACATGCGAAGGGACTCTTGGTTTGGTCTATAAATAGGGCCCTATGCAAGCTATTGTGCACAAAAAATTCTCTACAATGAAGCCCTACCAAAATCACCATCTCCATACCTCCCTCATCTGATCCTCTCCCTCTTCTCCATGCCTAATAGTTGGGCAAAACCTATGAGTAAAGATCAAGTCCCATTGGCATGAAGATCAGCAAGAGACGATGGTGTTCGTGAGACGAACGTGCAGCCTTTGGAGTTCATTTTGAAGGCTCTATGAGAAGATATCAGAACTAATCTTTGGAGATTAGATCTAGAAGGAGGAAACTTTTAGATCTAATTTAAGTGAATACCGGTAGAGATCAGGCATGTGCGCAGCTCAATCAGAACCTTGGATCAGTCATCAAATCATCACAACGGATAAATAATTTATCTGATTAGATGATAACTATTATCACTATTTTTATTTTTATTTTAATTCAAAATTTTAGATTAATCTAATCAGATCTAATAACTCTCAAATTTGATCAAATCATAAAAAAAATTTTAAAATTATTTTACTATAAATCTGATCCGATCATATGCATCCTACGGTAGGAAAAATCTGGTTTCTCTTTCAACTAGTATCAAAGCTAGATTATTGCTTTCATATCTATTTTTAGATTGATCTAAAATTATTTTTTATGATCTGATTATTTAATTTTTAGATATTATATAGGATGTAATCAGATTTGAAATCAAATATTGCATATTTTATATATATATGTTTGACATAAACAATACATGTTCTAGTCTAGATCTGTTATTTTATATCATGGTAGTTTTCAAATATATTTTAGATTAGATCTAATTTATTTTTTTATGATTTGATCATTTAATTTTTGGATGTTATATTAGATATAATCACATCTCAAACATAAGATCTAATTTAAAATTTTGATATATGTGATATAGACAGCATAAGTCTAGACTAGATCTTTAGTTTAATCTCAAGTCTAGATTAAAAAATAAATAAAATATTTATTTAATTTTTTAAAGATTATGTAATTAGATTAGTTAAATTTTAGATATTATATATAATATAATTAGATCTAAAAGCATGAGATGTATGACATATGCAATGCATGTCAAGACTAGTTCCATAGATCTATGCCATGAGTAGTCTAGATTAAAAAATTTTTTGATGAGATTATTTAAAATTTTATTTTTAAATATTACATTAGATGTAATTAGATCTAAAATATAAATTTAAATGTTAAATTTGATGCATGAGATATATGCAAAATATGTATAGATTAGATCTTAAATCATATAACAGTTATATGCTTTAGATCTAATAGTTTTATAGTATAGTTCATATTTCTGATTAAGGCATTCTCCTTGGCCGTCTGGTCATAAGAGTAAGAAGGGCTTAAAGGCCCTCTCTTTTTATTCGATGGGATACTCTTATGGCATATAAGGGTGCTACGTATTTGTCCTTAATCAGAAATCGAAAACTTACTTTTCTGCAAAATCTTAGATTCTGAAATCCTAAGATTTTTTGATACATGTTTTGTTATTGAACCCTCGAACTTAATTAAGAATTAAGTTTATAAAAATAATTAGATCTAAAATTATAAATTTTTAGATCTAAGATACATTCATAAATCATGGGTTTGGATGTGGATAGCTCAATTAGGTCTAGCGGTTGATCAAACCGAATCAAGAGTTGGTTAGGTGGGATCAAGAGTGCTTAGATTTGACTAGCCTAATAGAATTAAGTTTGGATCAAGATCAACTCACAGTCACATGTGGTCGATCAAGTTAAAACCTAATTTGGCTCCGTGGTTCAAGCTTGGATTGTAAGCTAACTCGATCAGTTCTAGTCAGACAAGTCGGTGTCTAAGGTAAGTATGGCAGATATGATCAGTGGTTTTTAATTAGAAGCTACTCAACCTGAATGTGCTCATGGCGAGTTAATGGCATATTCCTCCCATTAATCTCACTTACCTAGTTGATTGAGTCAATCCAGTTCTGGTTTGAGGTGGCTAATATTTCGAGCTAAGCCATGTCACTAGGTTAGTTATAAATATTATGACTAGTTGAGTCTAAGAGATCAAATCAAATCTTTTTAAGAAAATATTAAGTCCTAAGTCTTTCACCATTGTAGATGTGCGGGCCCTTCCCAGGGTTGATTGTTCTTGGCTAGATACAGTGATTCAATTGCACCAGAAAGATGCAACCATATCTATTAGGCATTGAATGCTATGGGTTGTCGAATGGTTTGGACTCAATATTCTGGATATGGTGAGGGATCCAATCAGAAATTCAATTTATGCAAATGGTGGGTTTGACTTAACTAAGGAGTGGAGCAATATTTCGAACATGGTGAGCTTCATAAATTAGAGATCAGATTTGGATATACCATGTTTAGAGAAATATTGAACAAGAGTTATCCACTCATCGGTTGACCCATCATCAATAACTATTAGGTGAGGTAGTAAGCCAGTCGGTGGGATCGCACCATCCACTAGAAATCAATGATCATGAAGATTTTTGCATCTCTACCAAGAAAGTGCAAGAATCCAAGAAAATAGTGAGAGCCTAATTTATTTAAAAATAAAATTTCTAAATAAGTTGGTTGAGTCAAATTACAAGTCTAACTAGAAACTTTGACTCTTTATAGAAAAATGTCTACATCAAAACCCATAGCTTAAATCCTAGATACCCATAAGTTGATCAGGCCAATTTACAAGGATTGGCTAAAGAACTTCAAAAATATTTTGGGTTTGAAAAAAGTTGACTATGTATTGGACCAGGACCTCCCATTTACTAGTCCGTCTGACTACTAATCAGAGAATGTCTCATGAGAAGTGGTCTGACGATCATAACAAAGTAAGATGCCACATGTTGGACTTAATGTTAGATAAATTACAGCACCAATATGAAGACATCAGGACTACTCGCCAAACATTGGCACACCTGCAATAGTTGTTTGGTAATCAAAGTTGCGTAGCATATTATCAAGTCTCTAGAAGACTATTTAAAGTGCAGATGCATGATGGACAGTCGATCAAAGATCATTGTCTGACAATGATCAAAGACCTAAAGAGCTTGAGAAGCTCAGAGTCTTGATGGACAAGGAACTATAGATTAATATGATCCTGCAGTGCTTGATTGATTCGTATGGACAGTTCATTATGAACTTCCATATGAATAAGCTCTAGTGCACCTTGGCTAAGTTAATAAATATGCTGGTTACTATTGAGCAAAATTTGAAGAGTTCAAAGAACTCAGTTTTGGCTATGGAGCAGACTTCTTCCAAGAGAAAGTCTTTCGGAAAGAAGAATAAGTTTGCAAACAAGCAGAAAATAAAGAAAAAAAGAAGGGCGAGCCGAAGAAGAAGGCCAGGGAGAAGAAAAAGTGTTTTCACTACAACTCTGATGGCCATTGAAAGCGGGACTGCCCTACATACCTAACCAGCATGAAGAACAAGTAGGAAGAAAGACCTTCTAAAGGAATGCTCGTCATTGAGTCTATAGAGCAAAATGTGAATGCCATAGGATCAAAATGATCTAGAGATAGTGTTAATGAAAGATATCTGTGGCACCTTAGGCTAGGTCATATAGCTGAAGATAGGATTAACAAATTAAAAAAATCTGGACTAATGGATCTGTTGACTTTCGAGTCATATCCGATTTGTGAATCATGCCTTCAAGGCAAAATGATCAAGCTTTCTTTTGTGGGACATGAAAAAGGGCCACAGACCAACTTGTCCTGGTACATATAGATGTGTGCAGCCCATTCGATGTGTCGATCAGAGATAATTATGACTATTTTATTATCTTTATCGATAATCTATCTTGATATGGGTATGTGTACTTGATATGACATAAGTCTGAAGTCATTGAAAAGTTTAAAAAATTCAGATATGAAGTAGAAAAGTAAACTAGAAAGTCCATTAAGATTTTTCAATCAGATCGAGGAGGAGAATATCTTAGTTGAAAATTTTTGAACTATCTCAAGGACAATAGTATGTCTCATAATGGACTTCACCTAGAATGCCTCAACTTAATGAGATTTCAAAATGGAGAAAATGGATCCTATTAGATATGGTCTGTCCATGATGAGCTTCACAAATCTTCCTAAGTTTCTTTAGAGATATAGTTTAATAGGGTTCCATCTAAAATCATTCCTACCACACCGTATGAGATATGGCATGATAAGAAGCCAAGTCTAAGTCATCTCAGAATTGGGGTTGTCCGGGGGTGGATAAGTTAGAGTCTAGGTTCCTCAAAGCTTGATTTATTGGATATCCTAAAGAGTTATTAGGATGTTACTTCTATCTTTCGGAAGATCATAATGTGATTGTAGGTTGACACACCATTTTTTTGAAAATAGTTTGTTCAAGATGGTGGCATCAAAAGATAAATTAGGCTCAAGGAGAAAATCTCCAAAGAGCAACGAGCCAAGGAACCTCAGAAACCTAATTAGTCGGAGCTGATCCATAATTCACTACCTCCTCTATCTCGTAGGTCAAATAGAATTTCTCATCCTTCTGAAGGTACTTGGGTGCTATCTTAAAGGATGTAGAGAAAATATTCCTAATGAAAAATGGGTTCATGGTGATGTTTCTAGAACCTATGATGAGGTGATATCAGATATCGACTCCGAGAATTGGTTAGAGGTAATGAAGTCAAAGATTAACTTGATGTGCTCGCACTAAATCTAGATCTTGGTAGATCCACCTAATGGCATAGTATCTATTGGATATAAATAGATCTTCAAGAGAAAGATATGTGTAGATAAGAATATAGAGACATTCAAGACTAGGCTAGTGGTGAAAGGATATCAGGATACCTTCTCGTCAGTGGCCATCCATCTGCACATTGCTTGCCATTGTAGTATATTTCAATTATAAAATATGGTAGATGGATGTGATAATGGAGTTCATAATTGGATATCTTGAGAAAGATATTTATATGGAATGGCCATTTATTTTCACATCTAGTGATGGTGTCACAAAGGTCTGCAAGCTGCAAAGGTTCATCTATGTACTTAAGCAAGCATCTCGGTGTTGGAATGCTTAATGTAATCAAATCATTTGATTTCATCAAGAACGAGGAGAAATCAAGTATGTTCAAGAAGGTCAGTGAAAGCATGGTTATCTTCCTCGTATTATATATGGATGATATCTTTCTGATTGAGAATGATATTCTTATGCTGACATAGGTCAAAGTATGGTTATCTAAGAAATTTTTTATGACAGACCTAGGTAAGGCATCCTTCATTTTGTTAAGGTCTATAGAGATATACTAAAAAGGATGCTGGATCTTTCACATAGAGGAGGTACTAAAGAGGTTCAGCATGATGAACTCTAGGTCCAGGGGTATGCGGACTCAAACTTTATGTCTGACATAGATGATCGAAAGTCAACATCTAAAAGTTTATTCCTGCACATTGGTGGTGGTGTAAGTTGGAAGAGTTCCAAGAAGATGGTTCCACCTCATCCGTGATTACCTCGAGAAGGAACATATTGAGGTTAAGATAGTCGACTCCATAGACCATGCAATTGACCCAATGACGAAGTCTTTAGGCCCACAGAAGATCCAAGCCCATCTTGAGAAGATGAAACTTAGATTTGTAGCCACTTGACTTTAGGTCAAGTGGGAGTTTGTTAGATGTGTGTCCTAGAAGTCAGATTGGCTAACCCTTGTTAAATATTTTTTAAGAATATTTTCATAATTTTAATTTAAAATTAATTAAAAGATTATTTATTCTATCATATTATGTATAAAGTATCTATGATATATCCATTGAGTTAATAGGCATGATAATACATATTCTCAAGAGTTGAGAATTTAAGGCATGTGTTATCATAATTATCTCATAAACTACTTTCAATCGTATGATCATCACGAGGATGGTGATCAATCCGAAAGATCGGTATACAATTGCTTTCTTAGAATAGATGAGTCTTGAGTCTACAGTATGGAGACACTGGAGTAAGAGTACAGGTACTCGTTAGAGAATGAGGGCACTGAGCATGACCACCTCGAGCAGTCATAAGGGAGTCTATCTTCTCATCGATGATTAGCTCGATACTGCAGCATGTGTCTAGTTTTTTTACCTGAGGTGCATCTTAAAGATGTTATAGTTTGACTACACCATAACCCAGTCTCCTAGCCATTTGAAATCTTGAGATGTATGTTGGCTATAGCATGTTCATTGTAGGAATTGGATCGCACCAAGATGGGATCTATCAACCTCGGTAGAGGAGTAGTTCTATGATGATCATAAGATCGAGTTCTAAAACTCATGGCTATGGTAGTATGAAATAATAGAAAGAAGTTTCTATTAGGATTTTACATTGGACTCGAATCGAATGATTCATTTATATGATGGGTGTTGGGTTTGATGAGTTCACCTTAACCCTAATCCCGTCGGAGCTCATGATAGAAGAACATAATCATACAGATAGCTGCATCGAGAGGTTCACTATTCAGTGTTGATGGGTTGCCATCTTATACTGCTAGGTGTCACTGATAGATTTTGGGATCAATTAGAATTATCTTGATGATTGATGATTCTGATTGGATGAATCAGAAGAGTTCTAATCCATCGAAAGATATTTCAATGATATCGTTGATGAAGATCACGATATGTCCCATTATCATACAAAACTGAACCTAACTGGATCACACAAATAAGAGTTTGGATCTGGATATCATTAATTAAGCTAACCCAGTTCGATTGATTTGGATTAGATCCAATTAGGTTCAAAAAAATTATGCTAGCACACGATTGAACCTAACATTCTCCTTCTATAGTCTTTCTGGATCATCTCGATTGAGCCAAATTGGATTTGACTCATTCAGGAGCCTTGTATGGAATTATTCTAGTCTGACTAGAACTTGTCTAGATCAAAAAAGTCTTGTCCTAACCTGATCTAGGCTTGTCCTAATCCATCGAATGGAAACAGGATAAGACCTGCTAATTTTTGAAACTATTTGGATAAGGCTTATCCAAAAACTCTGTAGGAATTTATCTTGATCTAACTAGATCTTGTCCTAACTTGATCAAGACTTGTCCTAAATCTCATAAGATAGGAATAAGATAAAGATTGTCTTTGCCAGATTAGAGCTTGTCCTAAAATCATGAGATGAAATTTGGACAAGCCTCTCTCAAAAATTTTAGATGGATTTTTCTTGGTCTGACTGGACTGAGTTTTGGTCTAATCAAGGCTTATTCTAACTTGGTTAGGACTTGACCTAATTTTATTGGATGGGACTTAAAAAATATTTGTCCAAAATCCCATAAGATGGGAATAGGACAAGGGTCAAATGTTGACCCAGTATGCAGGAAAGAAGAGATATAGCGTGCACCCTCTAAAATTTATCTAAGGATGCACGTCCATATGGGATTTATGTGAGGAATAAGGGGTGCACTCCCCCTTTGGCCATGCGCTCCATATGGATATGTATGGAGGTGTCCCATTCAAATCAAGTTTGAATGGGTTAAAAGTTTGAATAGTTCAAACTCTTGGAAGATAAGAGTTGCACGCTAACTTAATCTTATCCCAAATTGTTCCATGCCATATCCCTTTATTGACAAAAATCTGAAAAAAAGGGTGTGGGGCATGGAGATCATGGGAGAGTCCTTCTGCTTGTTAGCTTTGACCTGTTCAAAGTCACATGCAAAAGGACTCTTGGTTTGGTCTATAAATAGGGCCCTACGCAAGCTATTGTGCATAAAAAATTCTCTACGATGAAGCCTTGCCAAAATCATCATCTCCACATATCCCTCATCTGATCCTCTCCCTCTTCTCCATGCCTAAGAGTTGAGCAAAACCTATGAGTAAAGATCAAGTTCCATTGGCATGAAGATCAGCAAGAGACAACGATGTTCGTGAGACGAACACACAGCCTTTGGAGTTTATTTTGAAGACTCTATGGGAGGACATCAGATCTGATCTTTGGAGATCAAATCCAAAAGGAGAAGACTTTGAGATCTGATCTGAGTGGATATCGGTAGAGGTCGGGCACGTGCGCGGCTCAATCAAAACCTTGGATCAGTTGTCAGATCATAATAATGAGTAAACGATTTATCTGATCAGATGATAACTATTATCACTATTTTTATTTTTATTTTTATTCTTATTTTACTTCTAAATTTTATATCAATCTAATTAGATCTGAGAACTCTCAGATTTGATCGAATTATAAAAAAAAATTTTAAAATTATTTTGCTACAAATCTGATTCGATCAGATACATTCGACGGCAAGAAAAATCTGGTTTCTCCTTCAACTCATCATAGTTTGCAATATTTAAAGAAACTATAATCACATCATTGTGCAGGAACTGAACTCTTTGCACATCTTCTTATGTGAAAGTGATGGATTCTTCAATCCTTCATCTTTTAGTCGATCCCTCAGATTCATCGGCCTCCTTTCATTGGAGGTCCCCTAGAGATAGTATTAATGATGCCCAATGGAGGTCGATCTTCTTGCTGTTCCTCCCTTCTTGGTGATTTCGATTGTGGTAGTGCTCTCAGCCACTCTTTTCTTGCCTCAAGCTGACATCATAGAAATTGGCCAAGCCGTTCTCGTCTGATGAGCTCCTCGATCTCATCTTGGATCTGAATGCATTCTTCAGTATCATGACCGTGGTCACGATGGCAGAATAGTATTTATTTGGATTACGCCTGCCAGGATGAGTGCGTATCCTTTTCAGCTTCAGTAGCTGCTCCTTGATCTTCATCAGCACCTAAGTTTTTGGAGCATTGAGAGGGATGTAGTTGTGGAATCTTCTGGAGGGAGAGTTCCGTTGTGCCCTTCGGTCGGAACTCTTTTGTCGACGAGCTTGGGGAGGAGTTTGCACTCGTCTGTGCTCTGAAGGGGTCCGAGAGCACGGTTGAGCTATACTCGACTTTTCTTTAAGTTCAGGCTTACCAGATTCACTCGCTTGCCACTCTCTTGTGGTTTCATTATCCTCGACCTTGAAGGCCTCTTCCGCCCGAGCGTAACCTTCAGCCCGAGCCAGCAAATCAACAAAATTCCTTGGGATACTTCTTCTCCAAGAAAAACAAAAATCATTCTTCTAAAGACCATCCTTTAGCACAGCCATAGCAATAGACTGGTCTAAATTCTAGACCTCCAGGGTGGCGATATTGAAGCAATTGAGTAAGCTCGAATGGACTCCCCTTCCTTCTGCTTGATGTTGATGATGGAGTCCGAGCCTTGCCTGAGACATTGGCTGCTGATAAAATGAGCCACAAACTGATGGCTCATTTAGTCGAAGAAGAAGATCATACCCGATTTCAGCATCGAGTACCAATTTTTTACTGCTTTCCTTTAGAGTAGATGGGAAGGCTCGGCACAAGATGGCATCTGATGCATCATGGAGTAGAATCATGGTCCTGAAAAGCCTTCAGATTGTCGACCGGGTCAGTGGTTCCGTCATAGCTCTCGAATTGGAGGAGTTTAAAGTTCGGCAGAATGTGCTCCTACATGATTCAGGATAGAGAAAAGAGGATCGGATGTAGATGTCGTCATGGTGGACTGGGTTGGCATGGTGGAGCTTTTCAATTCATCGATCCATGTCCTGGAGCTTTTGATCAAGAGCATCATCTCGATCGTGGATCTCGAAGGGCTTTCAATGATCGATGGGGAAGGTTTCTTTTGGGAAGGAGTCATGATCAGAATAGGGATCTTCTACCATCTTTTTTCTCTTTTCAAGAGTAACGGGTATACTAACCCAAGTATGCCTTCTTTGAGCCGATTTCTAAAATTTCGATGGGGGTTTTCTGGCTGGGCTATCGTCGGAGATTGCTGCATGGCCTACACCATTTTAGCAAGGCCTCAAACCTGCTGTATTAGCAGGTTAAACTGCTCCAGATCTACCATCACCGCTAATGGGAAAGGTTGTGGTGCTGATGATGGTGTTGGAGCAAGAAGATCTAGCTCAAGATTTGACGATGGAGTTGGTGGATCATCGGATAGTTGTCTTCTTCAAAGGCATTCTTGAGATCGAAAAAGATCAAACGAAGATGGATCTTGAAAGATTAAAAGAAGAGAGTAAATAAATTTGATTAAGCACTCCTTTTAGAATAAGGGTTCAAAGTTCCTTCCTCTAGCGCCAATCCTGTTGGCACAGAATCTGGTTGACGTCGAACAAGGTCAGAGCTGGAAAAGATGAGGTCACCATCGGTGACCTGTAAGATAAATCCTGATCGAAGATGGGGGTGGCTCTAGTAGGATCCTCCGATGATCAAGTTAGCTCTTCTAACAAATAGAAATGGAGTGCTTAAAAGAATTGAAGCAAAATTTTGAGCTTAAGAAAAAAATGTATATGAAGAGTTTCTTATATATGAAAGCTCATAACAAACTGATGGTGACAGCCATAACTATCTGATAGTAAATCATTCGAAATCACGTGGAGTTTGTTATAAGGATTAGTGTCCATTATCGTAACGTGCTAGTCTGTTGGGATTCAATAGTCGAAGTTCAAATGGAGTGGCTATTGGTAATGAAAAGCTTTATATCATGATAGTTCTGGAGAAGTTTGGATCTTTAAGGAGGGTGGTGTCCATATATTGACTGGTTTGCCTTGAACTGGAGAGCTGAACTTGCATAGAGGACGAGGTCCTTCTGGATGATAGTAAGGAATTCAGTTGGAAGAAGTCTGCTTGGGCGACTGGAAGGAGCCCGCTTTGATCGGAGGAAGCCCTTTGGATGACTGGAAGGAGTTCTTCTTGGTGACTGAAGGAAGATCCACTGACTGAAGGAGATCAAGTAGGAGGGAATCCTTTGGGTGACTGTAAGGAGTTTGGCCGATAGGAGATCGACTGGATGGGGGTCGACAATAAGGAACCTTCTTGACAGTTGGAGAGGAAATTGACTGGATGGAGATCGGCCGGCAAGAGCTTGATTGATGGTTTTGATGGGCGGATGGCCATGATACTCTGGTGACTCAATCACTCCTTTTGAAGCTCAGCTATTTTCAGGGCCGTTCGAAGGCTAATAGAGTGGAGACGACGTCCTTTTGCTTACACTTTCAAGGTTCTTGGCATGAGAATTCAAAGATCCGCCATTCTGAGTATGTTGCAGAAGTTCATTCGAGAGGGGAAGTTTTGTCAATCCGATGTCAATCCAAAGTTGGACAGCCTAGAAAGGTTCTAGCTGGGAAGAAGTTCAATTGGAGAAGTCCTGACTTGAGGAAGTCTAGAAGGAGTTCTGCCGGAGGAGTCCGGTTAGAGTTCCACAATACCCTACCACTTTGAACCTAACATATGCTGTCAAAGAAGGTCGTTCAATACGCTGAAGGGCGGCCATGCTAGAGATAATTGAAGCTGGGGTTGAAGTTCCTTTGTGGTCGTTATTTTCGATCAGGATTGCTTCGTGAAGGCACATCAAGGAGAACTTTGGTAGGAGTGGGGTTTTATCCCTAACACTAACCTTAGGTCTAACTCAATTAATGGACCTAATTCATCTAATCCTTTAACCCATAGATTATATTTTTATCTTACAATCTTTAATTCATAATTCTAGATTCTACTAGACAATCCTTAATTTTTAATTAAATTTTTGGACTGATGGATTGGGGCTCGGTGTTTGAAAATCATTTTTAAATTTTATAAAATATTTTTATAGTTTTCTATTTTCTATTTTCCAAATGAGTCGACTCATTTTATTGAACAGCAACCTATTGCTAGTTTCAAACAGAAAATAAAATAGAATTAAACCATGAATCCTTTTAGATCTAATTTAAACTCATTCATGTTTAGCTTTCAAATTAAAATAATTTTAATAAGAAAATTCTTTCAATGTTCATCTTAATAAATGAGTTCACGGTGGCACCCCTACCGCCATAAGAGATCCCCATCGAATGGGAGGAGATGATCTTTAAGCCATACTTATCTCTTATGATCAGATGGTTTGGTGGCTTATTCATTTTCAATTACTAAGTTATCTAGATGTAAAATATATCAAATATGCTGGCATTCATATTTCTAATTAACATATAAAACATGTCATGCGACCTAGTGCCCTAATACCACTAAACGAAATGTGTAGGGTTCTAAGCATGCTTTTCAAAACTTTTTTCAAACTAATATGCAGCGAAAAACTAAGATTAATCTATTATTAATCTATGCATGCTATGATTAGATCATAAAAACTCTACACTAGAATCTAGATATGTATATATGTAATAGAAAAATGAATGTATTGGATCAGCAAATCATATTTGCTAACCAACTCATGTTCAGAACATGATACTTGAGCATAGGTAGACGACCTCTATAATCTGAAATATAGGAAAGAAGCTCCTAGCATCGTGATGTAGCCGCACAGTTGTCCGACCTCTATGGATAGTCCACATGGAGCTTCTTATCCCGATCAAATCTACCGGAGTGCTAGCTCCTCATCGAAACCTTCGACGGCCAATCTTGATCGATCATGATCGACCACCTTCTTCTAATCTTTTGGATGCTCTAGAAGATCAGAAAACTCTATTTGGAAGATGAGGAATGTTAGGATTTGACGTCTTGAATTCGATCCATGGCAAGAGGAGAATCAGTATCAGCAAGCAGTCAGACTGGCTCGGATATAGGGTCGAGCTGGCTCAGACTGAGATCTAGCTAGCTTGAACCACAATCGAGTCGATCCTCTCAAGCAGACAGAAAGTAGGTGTTCGAGCGAGACGCAATCGAGCCAGCTTGACTACTGATAGAGCCGGCTCGACGGAGGTGAACAAAATAAGATAGGGTTTTCTATTTGGACTCGAATTATGATTAATCCAAGGAGTCTATAAGAGTTGCATATGGACAACAGGATCCAGGGGCCATGGAGGGTTGCGATCATAATTTGAAGGTTGAAAAATATTTCAAGACTATAAAATCCTGTTCGACTTATATTAGGAGAAAGAGTCCTATTAGGACTCCTGTGAACTATTGAGAAAAGGATTCTCATCCTATTTAAAGACTTGAGGTGCTGTGAAGCTAGGTGTGGCACGTATGGAATGAGAAGCACGTAGAGAGGATTAGATAGCTATCAAGAGGAGCTTGGCAAAGTGCCAAGTACGTGTAGCCCATGAGAGAGAGAGAAGTAATAGGTGCATAGCATCCGATGCTGAGGCTGTGAGGGCAGAGTATCTTGCAGCTTCTGTGGATCTCATTAGGATTTTAAGAGAGCTTTTATGAGGTAACTTCTAGTTGAGAGATATTTATGTACAAAGAATAGAGATTGGGTGTTCTTTTTTTGTACTTATTTTTTTCTTTCATAGTAGAGCTTTGCATGTCCTGTGGAGGCAGGCCTTTAAACTGATCCACGTACATAATTATGTTTTTATTTTTTTTTCTTTCTTTCTATCATAATATCTTAGTACTAGATTCTCAACAAGTGGTATCATAGGAGTTGATATCACCAATAATTGGTATCAGAGTGGTGCCGATTGTTCCAATAATTGATATCAGAGCCAGGCGATACCAGAGCATAGATTGTTCTAACAATTATTTGAAGTTGTTTCAACCTCCCATTTGAATTCATAATTCAAATGATACCTTATCTTAATCCAACGCAAGACCAGGTCAAGGAGTGCACAAATTCCTTCTTAGGCATGGAAAAACCTCATGAGAAAAATCATAATGTGCAGGGTGTGGGTCAAATAGTCAAGGCACAGGGAGAGGAATTCAAATCCAATTTGAATGTTTGACTTGTCCAACTCAATTTCATCCAAACTATTCGACCAAACCCAATTAGACTTAAAATAAACCTAACCAATTTAGGTTTAATTGGTCTCAATTAAATTCTAATCAAATTAAAAATTAATTGAGTTTAGATCCTTATCAAATTAGGATCAAATCTTCCATAGCGATTAAGTCATCTTATAACCTAATCAGGTCAAACCCAATCGAATCAAATTCAATCTAATTTGATCAAATTCTTATCACTCAATTAAATTAAGCTAATCAATAATCTAATTATTAATTAATCCTCCAATAATATCAGAATTTTGGTCTAGTGGAATTCGAGAAGGTAGAGTCCAAGTCTAGTAGGACTCCTGGTCATAGAGTTTCAGTCTAGTAGAACTCTTGATCATAAAGTTTCAGACTATTGAAACTCTTAATCAGCCATCAAATCAGATAGAAATTCTTATGGTGTGTGATTTCATAGATTCGAATCCTAAGTCGGTAGCATAAGAATAATTTTTTGTACTAATCGATGTACCATCTAGCAATGGTATCTGACGTTCGGATAGATCGAATAGTCATAATACAACATACATCAATCCGTGGTATATAGTTACCATATAATTTATCTTCTTGACCTCAATGCTCAAAGAAGGTTTAACTGCCAGTCTTAAAAACCATCCACATTGTATTTCAAATTTCAATATCCATCGTGTGGACTACCTCAGCCGAGATTTTGCTAAATTAAAATATAGTGATGCATTTACTCTAATACTTGGAGAGGTTAATCCCATCTTAACTCACGCACCGACTAAATAAGTGCTTGACTATATCCAAAAATCTTCTATCATTGAATTAAAAATTTAGTTAATCCAGTACCAAAGTGCAGTGAGTTGCTTACAAGTCACCATGGTGATCTCAGGTCTAAGGGATACTTATATCCATATCTTTCATGAGCAACTCTTGATAGTAAAGAGCTTCGTAATTGGATCACATTTAGTAAAATGTATTCCTATATTTTACCAACATGCCATATCAGTATCTTCATACTCCTTGATTAAGAGGACAACCAATCCATATGGCATGCAATGACCTACACTCGATAAACATCATCATCTTAGGTAGCAACGTATCATTTGGTCATGAACAAGTTTAGGGACTAAATGATAAATCCTTTTTTATTGAATCTAAATAGTCCTAAGAATTTCATCACAAAAGAGTTTATAAAAGAAGATGCATAAAAATGATGAAAAGCTAGAATAATAATTTTATTCATTAATAATTCAAGTATGTTTTACATTCAGCTCAACCATCTACAACTTAGATAATTGGCTTTATGATACAATATCCAACAACTTCATCTACACATTCTATTATGGCTTGTCAAAAACTCATGAGTTGACTCAAGTAGATCTAGAGTCGACTCAAAGTCCTGCGGGAGTCAACTCGAGCATTGTGTCTAGAAAATAAGCTCTCTATCTTTTCTAAGATAGTCGACTTAAGGTCTGTGTTGATGCCATCCTACATGCCAGAATCAACTCAAGAACTGATGGAGTCGACTCCAAGTCTATGTCAAATGCTGATATTATGTTAGAGTCGACGTGAGGTCAGCTAGAGTCGACTCGATTTTCTCAATTTGACTTTTCTTATTTGGTTCACATCTAAACTTGAATTTTCTTTTCTCAAATGCTTTCCAAATGTTTTCAAATATCTTCAAAGCTTATTACAAGAGTTAGCTTCCTACAAAAATATTCTTAACCAAGTTTCAAAGTCATTAGTCCCTTTTTATACTCCAATATTGTGTAATCATTAAAATCATTCCTTGGATCAATAGTTCTTTTCTTTTCATTTCAAATGCTCCTTTGCAAGAGTTTTAAGTTTCAGCCACCAAAATACAAGATGCCATTCATCCTTCTTTATTATTTCCTTGAGGTTTTATGATCCAGATGGATCATCAAATTTGATATAGACTATTTTGATTGCAACGAATATTCATGAGTATCATCATCAAATTCGATGTAGATCATTTTTGCCACTATGAAAACTCGATGTTTGTCACTTTGGCTACCATGAGTAAAGGCTGAATATGATCCAAAAGTAAGATCCACTACATTAGAAAGTAGAATCGTATGTCAAACTTTGGGGGTTATAACATTGTCATATGATGCTCAATTGAGATGATTTTTTTTTCTGAGATTGGATGTCTTTTCAAGATCTATAACTTAATGCAAGCCTAGCCCAAAAGGAGCTAAATGGGATAACAATTCAATCATTTGAGCCTCAAAATATTGGTCAAATCAAAATTTTTCTTTTCGGGAAAGACTTTGACTAAAGATTATCTTTCAATTCATGAAAAATTAGATGAACAATAGTAGGTAAAATTGATGTAGAAGTCAAGATTTAAAATCTACCTCCTATAAAATTTTAGTATATTTTCATGATTTTTTGTATTAATTAATTTTTTTAGAAAGTATTTTATTTAAAATAAGAAGAGGAATACAATCCAAATTGTTCAAGGATGGATGTTCTTCTAGAAGATAAGAAGAAGAATCTAATCTAAATTGTGTAAGGACAAATCTCACCATTATAGGGCTATGTACTTCAATTTATATAAGGTGGTGAAAAAAAAGAAAAATTAAGCCCTACTTTTACAATTCTTTCATCTTTTTTCTTCTTTTTTTTTTTGCGAGATTTAAGTTGAATGAATTGAAGAAAATTCTTTTTTCTTCCCAACCAGATCATTTTATTATTAAATATTCAGTTGCAATCTTCAATTGCAGAAAATGGGCCTCACACTAATCTCTGGGTGCTTTGTATTCTCTTCGATGCTATTGTATTGAGATTATATTTAGGCTATCACGTATGTTTCTTCAGACTCTATATGGTGCTTCATACAACTTTGCTAACTCTATTCTATAAATATAGTTGTCTTGTATTTTTGGATACTTCTTGTATATGCACTTTTATATATAGGCTTTATATCTTTGTTTTGGATTCTACTGTATGGAGCCCCGTAAACATTTACTGTATTTCCACCAGCATAGCTGTTGCACCTTGTTTTATCAAATAAATAAATAAAGGCAATGGAGCAAGTATAGTTAAATAGTATGCAATTCATGCAATAAAGCAAGCAAGCTTTTCAACACTAGAGGTGCAAAGCAAGCCGGGTTGCTTGCGTGAGCTACTCGATCTTGCTCGAGTCTAAGCTTGAATCCATTCAATTATTATTGAGCTCCAGTCGAGTTTAAATAGATCGAATAATTTTTTGAATCAAACTAGAATAGCAAGATCTTTGGTTCAAAAGCATGCGAACCAACTCAAAATTATATATATTTTTAATAATATTATTTTTATTTATAATATATATTAATATAAATTATTAATAAATAATTTTAAGTTTGAATATGATTTGATTGGTATTCAAAACTAATTGAGTTGAATTGATCTTAAATTTTATCTATTTTTATTATGCTGAGCTCAAATTTAAGATATTAAGTTTCGGTCCATCTCGAGTCATGTTTCAAATTTAAGCATTTTGAGTCTCCATTCGATTTCGGTTGATTGGGTCTCACAGTATTATTTGTCCGCATTACCATCAATAAATTTTTGGTCATCGGAGAAATCGTTGAAAC
>QRFJ01002141.1:20000-32388 GCA_006176705.1 Cocos nucifera | reverse complement strand
GAGCTCAACCATCTACAACTTAGATAATTGGCTTTATGATACAATATCCAACAACTTCATCTACACATTCTATTATGGCTGTTCAAAAACTCATGAGTTGACTCAAGTAGATCTAGAGTCGACTCAAAGTCCGCGGGAGTCAACTCGAGCATTGTGTCTAGAAAATAAGCTCTCTATCTTTTCTAAGATAGTCGACTTAAGGTCTGTGTTGATGCCATCCTACATGCCAGAATCAACTCAAGAACTGATGGAGTCGACTCCAAGTCTATGTCAAATGCTGATATTATGTTAGAGTCGACGTGAGGTCAGCTAGAGTCGACTCGATTTTCTCAATTTGACTTTTCTTATTTGGTTCACATCTAAACTTGAATTTTCTTTTCTCAAATGCTTTCCAAATGTTTTCAAATATCTTCAAAGCTTATTACAAGAGTTAGCTTCCTACAAAAATATTCTTAACCAAGTTTCAAAGTCATTAGTCCCTTTTTATACTCCAATATTGTGTAATCATTAAAATCATTCCTTGGATCAATAGTTCTTTTCTTTTCATTTCAAATGCTCCTTTGCAAGAGTTTTAAGTTTCAGCCACCAAAATACAAGATGCTATTCATCCTTCTTTATTATTTCCTTGAGGTTTTATGATCCAGATGGATCATCAAATTTGATATAGACTATTTTGATTGCAACGAATATTCATGAGTATCATCATCAAATTTGATGTAGATCATTTTTGCCACTATGAAAACTCGATGTTTGTCACTTTGGCTACCATGAGTAAAGGCTGAATATGATCCAAAAGTAAGATCCACTACATTAGAAAGTAGAATCGTATGTCAAACTTTGGGGGTTATAACATTGTCATATGATGCTCAATTGAGATGATTTTTTTTTCTGAGATTGGATGTCTTTTCAAGATCTATAACTTAATGCAAGCCTTGCCCAAAAGGAGCTAAATGGGATAACAATTCAATCATTTGAGCCTCAAAATATTGGTCAAACCAAAATTTTTCTTTTCGGGAAAGACTTTGACTAAAGATTATCTTTCAATTCATGAAAAATTAGATGGAACAATAGTAGGTAAAATTGATGTAGAAGTCAAGATTTAAAATCTATCTCCTATAAAATTTTAGTATATTTTCATGATTTTTTGTATTAATTAATTTTTTTAGAAAGTATTTTATTTAAAATAAGAAGAGGAATACAATCCAAATTGTTCAAGGATGGATGTTCTTCTAGAAGATAAGAAGAAGAATCTAATCTAAATTGTGTAAGGACAAATCTCACCATTATAGAGCTATGTACTTCAATTTATATAAGGTGGAGAATCAGTCAATGAAAAAAAAGAAAAATTAAGCCCTACTTTTACAATTCTTTCATCTTCTTTCTTCTTCTTTTTTTGCGAGATTTAAGTTGAATGAATTGAAGAAAATTCTTTTTTCTTCCCAACCAGATCATTTTATTATTAAATATTCAGTTGCTATCTTCAATTGCAGAAAATGGGCCTCACACTAATCTCTGGGTGCTTTGTATTCTCTTCGATGCTATTGTATTGAGATTATATTTAGGCTATCACGTATGTTTCTTCAGACTCTATATGGTGCTTCATACAACTTTGCTAACTCTATTCTATAAATATAGTTGTCTTGTATTTTTGGATACTTCTTGTATATGCACTTTTATATATAGGCTTTATATCTTTGTTTTGGATTCTACTGTATGGAGCCCCGTAAACATTTACTGTATTTCCACCAGCATAGCTGTTGCACCTTGTTTTATCAAATAAATAAATAAAGCAATGGAGCAAGTATAGTTAAATAGTATGCAATTCATGCAATAAAGCAAGCAAGCTTTTCAACACTAGAGGTGCAAGCAAGCCGGGTTGCTTGTGAGCTACTCGATCTTGCTCGAGTCTAAGCTTGAATCCATTCAATTATTATTGAGCTCCAGTCGAGTTTAAATAGATCGAATAATTTTTTGAATCAAACTAGAATAGCAAGATCTTCGGTTCGAAAGCACGTGAACCAACTCAAAATTATATATATTTTTAATAATATTATTTTTATTTATAATATATATTAATATAAATTATTAATAAATAATTTTAAGTTTGAATATGATTTGATTGGTATTCAAAACTAATTGAGTTGAATTGATCTTAAATTTTATCTATTTTTATTATGCTGAGCTCAAATTTAAGATATTAAGTTTCGGTCCATCTCGAGTCATGTTTCAAATTTAAGCATTTTGAGTCTCCATTCGATTTCGGTTGATTGGGTCTCACAGTATTATTTGTCCGCATTACCATCAATAAATTTTTGGTCATCGGAGAAATCGTTGAAACTGGTGAGCTTAGATACAGATTCGAAAACGTAGTTGTTCGGCGATTTGCAGCTTTCACATAGTTCAAGAAAATTTCGGTCCATCACCCCCCCCCATATATATATATATATATATATATATATATATATATATATATATATATATATATATATATATATATATATATATATATATATATATATATATATATATATATATATATATATATATGTATATATGTATGTATGTATGTATGTATGTATGTATGTATGTATGTATGTATATATGTATGTATGTATATATATATATATATATATATATATATATATATATATGTATGCATGTATATATATATATATATATATGTATATATATATATGTATATATGTATGTATATATGTATGTATGTATGTATGTATGTATGTATGTATGTATGTATCTATGTATATATGTATGTATGTATATATATATATATATATATGTATGTATGTATGTATGTATGTATGTATGTATATGTATCTATGTATATGTATGTATGTATGTATGTATAGATGTATATATATACATATATATATATACATATATATACATATATACATATATATATATATACATATATATATATACATATATATATATATATATATATATATATGTACATATGTATGTGTATATATATATATATATATGTCCATGTTGGGAATAAATCCCGCTCCTGTCGAAGTTCAGCCTGATGCATAGCCTAATGCAGCTGGTAATCGCGGAAGAGCTTTAATCGAAAATTCTCTTTCTAGCGGTCGAACTCATTCAATGGCCGAACTCCTCCAACGATCGAATCCAATCAAACTTTTCTAACGACCGAACCCCAGTCGAACTCCTTCAATGGTCGAACTCCTCCAAAACTCCTCTCGAATTTCTCCTTCAGTCGGACTTCTATGGGAGCCGAACTTCCTCCGAATTCCTCCTTCAGTCGGACTTCTATGGGAGCTGAACTTTCTCCGAATTCCTCCTTCAGTCGGGCTTCTATGGAAGCCAAACTTCTTTCAGATTTCTTCTTCAGTCGGGCTTCTACAGGAGCCGAACTTCTTTCGGATTCCTCCTTCAATCGAATCCCTATGGGAGCCAAACTCCTTCCGGACTTCTCCTTTAATTGGGCTTCTACGGGAGCCGAACTTCCTTCGAATTTCTCCTTCAGTTGGGCTTCTATAAAAGCCAAATTTCTTCCAGATCCCTCCTTCAGTTGGCCTTCTACGGAAGCCGAACTTTCTCTGGATTTCTTCTTCAATCGGACTTCTATGGAAGCCAAACTCCCTCTGAATTTCTCCTTCTATCAGGTTTCTATGGGAGCCGAACTCCTTTCGAATTTCTCCTTTAGTCGAATCCCTACAGGAGCTGAACTCCTTTCGAACTCCTCCTTTAGTCAAACTTCTACAGGAGTCGAACTTCTTCCGCATCTCTCCTTCAGTCGGATTTTCACAGGAGCCGAACTTCTTCTGAGCTTCTCCTTCAATCGGACCTCTACAAGAGCCAAACTCCTTCTGTATCTCTCCTTCAGTCGAATCTCTACAGGAGTCGAACTCCTTCCAGACTTCTCCTTTAGCTAGCATTCCTCTCAGATAATCCTCTCTTGCCGTATTTCCTTTGGGAGTCCAAACTTCTTTGGAATTGATATACGTCAAAGCTTTTCATCCCTCCATGTTGTTCCGAGTGGCTCAGTATCGGATAGCTACAGCCATCACTATCAATCCGCTGCAGGTGACAGCGATCCGCTATCGGACGACGATAGCTATCACCATGAATCTGTTGCAGGCGGCGCTATAGGCAGCGCCTTCCTTCGTGACTGACTCCATCAGACCTCGAGCAGCCCACTACCAGGCAGCTACAGTTGTCACCATCAACTCGCTACAAGCTTCGCCTATAAAAAGGGACCCTCCGGATATGTTTTCTCTAAGCTCTCCTCTCTCCTTTAAACTCTGTTGAACTCTTTCCTGAGCACTCCATTTCTGTGGTCCAGAAAAGCTAACTTGATCGTCGGAGGGTCCTACCGGAGCCACCACCATCGACTCTGAATAGGACTTTATTTTGCAGGTCCCCAACGACGACCTCGTCTTCCTCGACTTCAGCTCGATCTGGCATCAATTAGATTCTGCACCAATAGAATTGGCGCTAAAAAAAGGGCCCTCTATTCTTGAGGTTCCCTTATTCTTAAAGAAGTGCTCAGTAACGATCTCTCTTCTCCCTCTCCAAAGATCTTTCTTCTTCCTCTCTAGAGTTCTTTTCCGAGAAAAAATTCCTCCCAAGAGAGCTTCGACCCGATGATCGACGGTCTCTACAGCCAGATCCCATCTAGACCTATCCATCTCCACTTCAACCCCAGCAACTCAAGCTCCATCTATAGCCATGGTGGATGCAGAGCAGTTCAACCTATTGGTCCAGCAGGTCCATAGTTTCACGGAGGCGATGCAAGCCATACATCGGTAGGCCCCAGCACCAGTTTGACTGGAGTAGGTTTCTTCGGAGCTCCATGATCCAATCTGAGAATGGTCGACTTAAGCTATCCGACCTCTAATCTCCAAAAAGGAGAAGCAGAGGATGGAGGGCCCCTGCTTGGACCACAACTCGATCTAGGGAGAAGCTTCACACCCGTTCTACTAGAAAATTCTAGAGATCAACGATCATAAAAATCTCCTAGATCAAAGGCTCTTAGAAATGAGCCGATGAATCGAAGAGCTCCGCCACACCCCCTCTTTGCATGGTAATGATATTTGCACTGATCCTCCTTTTTCTTAAGGGATTATGCAGGAACCCATCCCGCCAAACTTCAAGCTCCTATAATTTAAGAATTACGATGAGACCACCGATCTGGTTGACCATCTGAAGATCTTTCGAATGATGATGTTGCTCCACGATGCACCAGATGCTATTTTGTACCGAACTTTCTCATCCACCCCCAAGAAAGCCACTAGAAATTGGTACTCGATACTTAAATCAGATATAATTTTTTTTTTATCAGCTGAGCCATCAGTTCATGGCTCACTTCGTCAACAGCCAATGTCCGTGCCAAGGTTCGGATTCCCTGATGACCATCAAGCAGAAGGAGGAATCTATCTGGGCTTATGTTATCCAATTTAATGCTACTGTATTGAAGGTCCAAAACCTGGACCAATCCATCACCATGGCCGCACTCAAGGATGGCCTTCAGAAGAATGATTTACAGTTCTTCCTGAAAAAGTATCCTAAGGACTTCGCCGATATGCTAGCTTGGGCTGAAGATTACGCCTGAGCTGAAGAGGCCTTCAAGGCTAAGGATAATGAAGCCTTTGGTAGAGCTGAAGAGGCCTTCAAGGCTAAGGATAATGAAGCCTTTGGTAAGTGGTGAATTGGTGAGCCGGACGGGCCCATCAAGGAAGGAAAGTCGAGTGAAACTCGACCGTGCTTCCGAACTCCCTCTAAGCGTAAGCGAGCCCGAACTCCTCCCGAAGCTCAAAAGCAGGAAAGCCTGGATAGAAGGGCATGGCGAGATTCTCCCCAATGAAGATTTCACAACTATGCCCCTCTTAATGCTCCAAAAATTTAAGTGCTGATGGAAATTAGGAAGCAATTACCGAGATCGAAAAGGATATGCTCTCACTCCAGCAAGCGCAATCCTAACAAGTTCTATCTTTATCATCATGATCATGGTCATGATATTGAGGAATGTATCCAACTCCAGGATGAGATTGAGGAGCTCATCAGGTGAGACAGACTAAGCCAATTCCTACAGCGATGGCCTGAAGGACGGAAAGATCGATCAAGGGCATTGCTGCAGCCTGAGCCACCAAGAAGAGAAGATCAACAAGGAGATCGACTGCCTCTCAGCATCATCAACACGATCTCGGGGGGACTTTGGTAAGGAGAGGAGAGTGGATCTGAGGGATCAGTGAAGAGATGGAGGACTAAAGAATCCATAACCTTCACTGAGGTAGATGCTCAGAGAGTCCAGTTCTCCCATAATGACATGGTTGTAATCTCTTTTAATATTACCAACTATGATGTACACCGTATTTTGGTAGATAATGGAAGCTCGGTCGACGTATTGTTTTATGATGCTTTCTCGAAAATGTCCTTACTCAATAACCACTTGGAGCCTATGAACTTTCCGTTGATAGACTTCACTGGCGATGCCGTACCAGCAATGTTCGAAACTGGCTAAGGCACAGGTCAATTTTTTAGTCATAAGGACTCCATCCGCCTATAATGCAATTCTCGATCAATCTGATCTAAATGCACTTCAGATAGTGGTATCAACTTATTATTTGAAGATGAAGTTTCTAACAAGTCACAGGATCGGAGAGATCAGGGAAGATCAAGCTTTGGCAAGGCACTGCTACTCAATCGTCCGGCATAAGAAAAAATAGTCCGACCCTTATCCTGTTGATGGGCTAGATGTCCACGATGATCTCATGAAGGAGTAGGGCGAGCCTATGGAGGACCTCATCTCTGTACCCTTATACGATGAGAATGCGGAGTATGCAGTGTAGATCGGCTCCAACTTGAGAGATGAGGTTCAGAAGAAACTCATTACCTTTCTCAGAAAGAACGTGGACGTCTTCGCCTGGGCTTTAGTGGATATGCCAGAAATTGATGCCGAGATCATGAAACATCAGCTGGCCATTGATCCAAAGCATCGACCGATAAAAGAGAAGATGCGCAACCACGTTCCGAAGAGGTAGAAAATAATCGTCGAAGAAGTAGGCAAGCTCCTCAAAGCTGAATTCATTCGAAAAATTAACTATCCGACCTGAATCTCAAACGTAGTCCTTATCAAAAAGGCAAACAACAAGTGGAGGATGTATATAGACTTTAAAAAGCTAAATAAGGTCTGCCCAAAAGACACTATCCTCTATCCAAGATTAATCAACTGGTGGATGCGACCTCGGACCATGAGCTTCTCACCTTCATGGACGTCTTCTTCGATTATAATCAGATACGAATAGCACCGGAGGATGAGGAGAAAATTACTTTTGTTACTGATCGTGATCTTTATTATTACAGGATTATATCCTTTGAACTCAAAAATGCAGGAGCAACGTACCAGCGCTTGATCAACAAGATCTTTAAGGAGTAGATCAGCTGCAATATGGAGGTGTACGTGGATGACATACTCATCAAAAGCCAAGCTTCTACAGACCACCTCATCGATCTTGAAGAGACCTTCAGTACACTCAAAAAGCATAAGATGAAACTGAACCCAACCAAGTGCGCCTTTGGTGTGACCTCTGGAAAGTTTTTAGGATTTATGGTGTCAAGGTGCAGAATTGAAGCAAATCTCGAAAAAATCTGAGCCATTTAGGAGATGACTACTCCAAAAATAATCAAAGAAATTCAGTGCCTGACTGAAAAAATGGCATCCCTAAATTGCTTTGTCTCGAGATCGGCCGAGCGATGCATACCCTTCTTCTGAGTTCTCAAGCAGCCAAAGAACTTTTGTTGGACGGCGGAGTGCCAACAAATATTTGAAAAGCTTAAAAACTACCTCGACTCACCTCCACTACTGACAAAGCCCAAATCTAGAGAGGAATTATTCTTGTACCTAGCAGTCTCTCCGACGATCCTGATGGTAATTCCTAATCAAGAAAGAAGCGAAGATGCAACGATCGGTCTACTACATAAGTCAGATCCTGAGAGATGCAGAGACCAGATATTCTAGGCTAGAAAAATTGACTTACTCTCTTCTAATTACTATCAAAAAACTCCGACCTTACTTTCAGGGGCATACCATAACGTTCCTCATAGACCAACCAATAAAAGCAGTCCTACATCGAATGGATGCTTCCGGAAGAATCATGAAATGGATGATCGAGCTCATGAAATTTAACATTAACTATCGACCCCGACCATTGATCAAAGCCCAGATATTGATAAATTTTGTAGTAGAATGCACCATTCTAGCTGAAGCCGAACTTGAACAGAACGAGATTGGTGCTCTGCTGTCGCAATCCGAGCCTCTCCCAAGGAGAGTGCCGACCTTTCCGAAGGCTCTTAGACTCTGTACGTGGATGGTTCATCCAACTCCGTTGGAGTAGGTGCGGAGTTGGTCTTAGTCAGTCCCGAGAGAGTCATCGTTGAGTACGCACTATGCTTCAAATTTTCTACGACTAATAATGGGGCTGAGTATGAAGCGTTGATCGTCGGATCAAAAATAGTAAGAAAATTAAAAGTAGATCGGCTTCAACTCTATAGCGATTTTCAATTAGTGGTCGGTCAAGTTAGTGGTAGCTACGAAGTACAGAAGGAAAGTATGATGAAATACTTTGAGAAAGTAAAGAATTTGACTCCAACCTTCAGCTATTTCAGCATTCGATAGATTTCGAGGGCAAAAAATATAAGAGCCAACCTTTTCTCTAAGTTGGCCACTTCAGTCCCAGCCGAACTGCCCAAAGAAGTATTTTTTGAGACTCTGAAGTGCCCAAGCCTAGAGGAATCATAGGTCATTTTGTAAATAGAACTCGAGCTGAGCTGGATCGACCCGTTGGTTGCCTGCCTCAAGGAGTGAGTCCTTCCTCATGATCCGAAAGAAGCTCGAAAACTCAGGAATCAAGCCTCTCGGTATGTATTGTACGAAGACAGATTATATAAGAGGTCGTATTCGCTACTGCTGCTGAGATATCTCTGACCTTCAGATATTGATTTCGCATTATGGGAAGTGCACGAAAAAATTTATGGAAGTCACGTAGGAGCCAGATCCCTATCACAAAAACTACTTTGGCAAAGATACTATTGGTCGATCTTATACCATGATTCCATGGAGTATGTCAAAAAATATGACCGCTATCAGAAGAATGTAAATATACAAAGACAGTCGACCTTCGAGCTTACTTCGCTAAGCGTACCTTGGCCATTCGCATAGTGAAAAATGGACATGCTCGATCCTTTTTCGATGGCATTCGGACAGCGAAAGTTTTTCTTGATTGTGATCGACTACTTTACCAAATGGGTCGAAGCTGAATCATTAGCAAAAATTACCTAGGTCAAGGTACAGGACTTCATCTGAAAGTCAATAGTCTGCCTATTTGGTCTGCCCCAAATCCTCATAACAGATAACGGACGATAGTTCACTGAAACGAAAGTTCGCCGAGTTCTTACGAAGATCTAAACATCTCCCACCACTTCACATCAGTAGCTCACCCACAGACAAATGGAAAAGCTGAAGTGACCAACCAGACTTTACTGTAAGGCATCAAGACAAGGCTCGACAAAGCAAAGGAGGCCTGGGTGGACGAACTCTACTACGTTCTCTGCACATACCGAACTACTCAAAGACTGCCGATTGGAGAAACACCATTCATCTTGGTCTTTGGCATGGAGGCAGTCATCCCGATTGAACTTAAGCTTCCATCAGCATGAATCATGGCCTTCAATGAGCAACACAACCCATAGGACCTTAGAGTTAACCTCAACCTGTTGGAAGAAAAAAGAGAGAAAGTCTAGATTTGGATGACGGCCTACAAACGAAAGATGGTCCGATACTATAACTCCAGAGTCAGAAGTAAAACATTCAGAGTGGGGAATCTAGTTCTTCGGTGAGTCACCATCTCTCAGCCTCAGAGTCAGGAGAAGCTTATTCTAAATTGGAAAGGCCTGCATGAAGTGGTGGAGGTCGTTCGGCCCGAAATTTATCACTTGAAAGAGCTCAGAGGAATAATGCTTCTACAATCTTGGAACTTAGAAAACCTGAGAATGTACTACCAAAAATCTTTTTTCAATAAAACTTCTTCATTTTAGCATTATTATTTTTTGGTGTAAGAACTATGGGATGACAGGAAAGAAACAATTGAAAGTAGCAAAGTTAGAAATAGAAGGAGAACCTCATCCTAACATAAGCAAAATCGAAGACCTCATTCATTTTAGACGAGATGGAGGGAGAGACCCTGACAACGACCCTTATGTGCCCCCATAGCCCGTTAGGAATAGAAGGAGAACCTCATCCTAACGCGAGCAAAGTCAAAGGCTTCGTTCATTTTAGACGAGATGGAGGGAGAGTCCTGACAACGGCCCTTATGAGCCCCCACAACCCATTAGGAACAGGAGGAGAACCTCATTCTAACATGAGCAAAGTCAAAGGCCTCATTTATTTTAGACAAGATGAGGGGAGGGACCCTGACAACAATCCTTATATGCCTCCACAGCCCATTAGGAATAGGAGGAGAATCTCGTCTTAATGCGAGCAAAGTAGAAGGCCTCATTCATTTTAGACGAGATGGGAGAGAGATCTTGACAATGGCCCTTATGTGCCCCCACAGCCCATTAGAAATAGGAGGAGGACCTTGTTCTAACGTGAGCAAAGCCGAAGGCCTTATTCATTTTAGATGGGATGAAAGAAAAGGCTCCGATGATGACCCCATTGTGCCCGACAATAGAAGATAAGATCTCCTTCAACCTCGACTGAAGATAAGATATCCCCCGAGCTTCAACTACAACTTCAACCTCGACTGAAGATAAGATCTCTCCCGAGCTTCAACTACAACTTCAACCTCAACTAGAGATAAGATCTTTTCTGAATTTTAAAGTCTACATCAACAGGAGAGAAGATCTCTTTCAACCTCGATTGAAGATAAAATCTTCCACAAACTTCAACCGTAATGTCAATAAAAGATAAGATCTCCTTGGACCTCGACTGAAGATGAGATCCCCCCGAGCCTCAACTTCAACATTAACCTCGGTTGGAGATAAGATCCCTCTCGAGCTTCAACCTCAAATCAATCTCGACTGGAGACAAGATCCCTTCCAAGCTTCAACTTCAATGTCAACCTTGGCTGAAGATAAGATCTTCCCCGAGCTTCAATCTGAATTGATGTAGAGCCCTAAAAAGGACTTTGGTAGTCACTCTTTTTGTACTTTCTTCCTTCGAGTTTTGAATTCGAGAGTGGGGGGACTATTATTAAGGATAAATTTTGCTTCTGTCGAAGTCCAGCCTGCTACTTAGCCTAATGCAGCTGGTAATCACAGAAGAACTTTGATCGAGAATACTCTCTCTAATGATCGAACTCATTCAGTAGTCGAACTCCTTCCAGCGATCTAACCCAATCGAAACTTTTTCAATGACCAAATTCTTTGCCGAACTCCTAAGTGATCGAGCTCCATCCAAACTCCTCCAGCAGTCGAACTCCTTCCAAATTCTTTCTTCAGTCGGACTTCTACGAAAGCTAAACTCCCTCCCGATTCCTCCTTCAATCGAGCTTCTATGGGAGCAAACTCCTTCTTGAATTCCTTCTTCAATCGAGCATCTATGGAAGTCGAACTCCTTCTGGATTCCTTCTTTAGTCGAATCCCTATAGGAGTCGAACTCCTTCCGGGCTCCTTCTTCAGTTGGGTTTCTACGAGAGCCGAAACTTTTTCTAAATTTTTTCTTCAATCGAGCTTCTACGAGAGCCAAACTTTCTTCAAATTTTTTCTTCAGTTGGGCTTCTATGGGAGCCAAACTTTCTCCGAATTTTTCCTTCAGTCGACCTTCTACGGGAGCCCAACTCCCTCCGGATCCCTTCTTCAGTTGGACTTTTATGGAAGCCGAACTCCCTCCAGATCCCTCCTTCAATTAGACTTCTACGGGAACCGAACTCCCTCCGGATCCTTTCTTCAGTCGAACTTCTATGAGAGCCAAACTTCCTCTGAATTTCTCTTTCTGTCGGGCTTCTATAGGAGCTGAACTACTTTCAAATTTTTTCTTCAGTCGAATCTCTATAGAAGCCAAACTCCTTCTAGGCTCTTCCTTCAGTCGGACTTCTACAAGAGCCAAACTCCTTTCGTATCTTTCATTCAGTCAGATTTTCATAGGAGCCAAACTCTTTCTGAGCTTATTCTTCAGTCGGACTTCTACAGGAGCCGAACTCCTTCCGTGTCTCTCCTTCAGTCGAATATCTATAGGAGCCAAACTCCTTCCGGACTCCTCCTTCAGCTAGCATTCCTCTCAGATAATCCTCTCTAGCCGTATTCCCTTTAGGAGTCCAAACTTCTTTGGAATTGATATACGTCAAAGCTATTCACCCCTCCATACGATCCCGAGCGACTTAGTATTGAATGACTGCAGTCGTCA
>QRFJ01002141.1:0-15000 GCA_006176705.1 Cocos nucifera | reverse complement strand
ATCGGATCAGATCAAATCTAGTAAATTATCCACAAACAAGATATGGTTCTTTATCGATTTGAAAGTTAAATCTCTGCATTTAATAGCCTTCGAAAGTTTATAAGATACTAATGATGAAGTATATCGCTTTTCATTTTCCTATCTTTTCTTCGAATTTCTATCTTTTTTGGTTGGAAAGATGGTGGTGGGGGCACCATGGGCAAGTAAGGAGGTGAGCAGAAGAATCGTGTCCTTCTGTCCTTCGAAAGAAAGATAATTTTGATAGTATCTTTTCTAAATTTTTTTTATTTTTTTTTTTATTATTGTTTGTTTGGTGTTCAGTTAGTTCTTTGGATTATATAAAAAATTGAGAATGGTGGTGTTCTAAGCATTCGGTAGGTAAGGAATCAAGAAAAATTAGTGCTAAATTTTTTTTTTTATTGATCTAAAATCTATCAAAATGGTGAACTAATTTTAATTTCTTTTTTTTTTATTTTTTATTTACTATCTTGCTGCATTAATATTTTCTAAAAATTAGATAAGGCTGTAAATTTTTTCTTAAATGATGGTTTCCTCTGGGATTGAAAGGCTGTGATATTGCAAGCATTAACATCCTATGAACTTGAAGAGAAAAATTAGTCATAAATTTTTTTAAATATTTTTTAGCAAATTTTTTTTAATTTATTTAAGCTTTCATATCCATTAAATAATCAATCAATGAAAGTGGTGTTAAAAAAAATGCCTCAAATTCTTCTACATTAAGTCTATAACGAGATCCAGGATGATGAATGGAGTCCAACGAGTCTAAGAACATCCCAATCGGAGATCAAATGGCGAAGATATGTGTGAAGAAGCGTTGGAGGGGTCACTGAAGTGGGGTCCGTGGCCAGCAGGCGACCAGGCATGGTGCAGGCCGGTCGTGTGGGCATAGGCCCGGCCCTACATGGCCCAGGGTGTGGGCGCGCGGGTGCACGGGCATGACCCTGCATGGCTTAGGACACGAGTGCGCAGCCTAGCGCAGGCACGTGCGGCTGCAGCCCTGCGCGGCCCACGCGTGGACGAGTGCTTAGCCCAGCGCCTCATGTGGGTGGGCGAGCGGCCTAGCACCACATGCGGGCGAGCGCACAAGTGCAGCTCGGGCCCAGGCAGGCATGCACACAAGCGCAGCCCTATCCCAGGTGGGCACACGCACGAGCGTGGCCCAGGCCTAGGCGACTTCGCAGTTGTGTTCGAATTTTTCACGATCCACATGCTAGAAAGCATGGATCGGATCTTTTTTTATGGCCTATAGGAGTTTTTAATGCTTTTTCACGATCCAACAGTCATGGAGGGTCACGATCGCAATCTAATGGCCAGGGAATGTTGTTTGACTTTGAAATGGATTGGAAATCCTACTAGGACGTGGATAGAGGCTCTTAAAAGGCCTAGAGCAGTTTGTGAACAGAGTGTGGCTTGGCAGTGGCATGAGAGAACCTAAGACATGATTGAGAGCAGAGAGAGAACACCAGCAGACAGTAGGAGTAGGAGCTTCGGGCAAACAGCTAGACAGTGGACCGCGATCATTTCAGGAGAGTTTGATAAGGATAACTTTATGTTGAGAGGATTAAACATGAGATTTGAGAGTGGGTAATCTTTTCTTATATCTCTTCCTTTTTCATAGTGAAGTTTTGCTTACTTCGTGGAGGCAAGCCTTTGGGCTGATCTACATACTTGGTTGTGCTTTTATTTTATTTTTTTCTTTCTTTCTGTCGTAATATCTCAGTATTAGATCCTCAACAAGTGGTATCAGAGTAGCTAATATCCCAACAGATTTGTATCAGAGCCAGATGGTACCAGAGCCTAGATTATAGCAGTGGTGATAGAGATTGAAGAATATAAATAAGATAAGTGCAATCAAGATGAAGATCAATAGATTCGATGGGAAGGGCAATTTTTCTTTATAGCAAGCAAGAGTAAAGGATATCCTCATACAATATGGATTGATCGATGCTCTCTTGTATGACGAGATGCCAGGATTGGAAGTGGATCTAGATGCAGAAAGTGAACACGATCCGCTTGTACCTAGTGGATGATGTGGGATCCATGTATTTGATGAGACTTTTTTGATGGTGTTATGGTCGAAGCTCGAGGAGTTGTACATGGCGAAGTCACTCACCAACATGCTATTTTTTTGGAGGCAATTCTACCAGCTGTGGATGGATGAAGGTCAGAGCGTGTGGGAGCATCTATCCAACTTTCAGAAGATTCTCACTGATCTCCTCAGCGTTGGCCAAAAAGTTAAGGAAAAGATCAAGACGTTGGTCTTGCTAGTGTTGCTTCCCCTTTCATATGAGTTCTTGGTGACTACTCTTCTAGTAAAAAAGAGCACCATCAAGATGGATGAGGTCATTGTAATGATACTTCAGAATGAGATTTTCAGGAGGGAGAATCCTACTTCGAGCTCAAATGGCGATAGCTCAATTTTGACAATTTCTGAAGGAGTAGGAGGTAGTAGATGGAGTGGCAGAGGATCGCAAGAAGGATGATCCATGTCCAAGACGAGGAATCAAAGCAAGATCAGATGCTACAGATGCGATGAGTTGGGGCATCGAGTCAAGGATTGCCCATAATTTAAGGATCGAATGAGGGTTACTATAGCGGTGGTCAGTAGCGATACAGAAGATAGTGATGATGTTCTTCTGATTACTGATGAGGTACCTACTTTTTTTTCTTAGTGGATTATGGATTCTGCTTTTTTTCATCATATATGTTGCAGAAAAAAGATGTTTGACTCTTTGAAGATCAGTTAGGATACTATGTTTCTGTTAGATGGATTGAGCTGTGAGATCAAAGACAGTGGAACAGTCAGCATGAGGCTTCATGATGGAACAGTGAAGAAGTTAGGTGAGATCTGATACATATTCAACTTTAAGAAAAATCTAATTTCATTGAGTAGACTGGATTCGATCGGCTTTAGATGAAAAGCTGATGGAGGAATCCTAGAGGTCATGCATGGTAGTAGGATGGTATTAAGAGGAAGAAAGTATGAAAAACACTACATTATGATAGGAAGCCCAGTACGAGGTGGAGCTCTAGGTGGAGATGGATCGAATACGAGATGGAAGACTTGGGAGGACGACATGCGATGTTGCAAGATGAAGTTTCTATTGCCGCAGGAGGCTACCTCGAGCAGGTCTCAGGTTAGGAGGATCATAGCAATCGACGAAGATGGAATCGAGCAGCCTAGCTCAACTCCCATGTTTGTCCATCCATGATCAACAAGCGATTGCCCCAGGGTATGGGGGCACTAGATGAACTCTTGGATAGATGGAGATCGAATATCAATTTGAGATGAAGTTTGTTGAGAAAAATATCTCAAATTCTTTTATATTAAGCCTATAGTAAGGTCCAGGACGATGAACGGAGTCCAACAAGCCCAAGAACATCCCAATTGGAGATCAGATGGCGAAGATATGTGCGAAGAAGCATTGGAGGGTTGGAGTAGGGCCCATGGTCAACAGGTGATCAGGCTCCGGGCAGGTCGGCCGCATGGGCATGGGCCTAGCCCTACACGGCCTAGCGCATGCGCATGTGGGCGTAGCCTTACGCGGCCCACGTGCGAGCGGGTGCAGCCCTGTGCGGCCCACATGTGGGTGGGTGCGTGGCCTAGCACCATGCGTGGGCGGGCGGGCGAGTGCAGCCCGGGCCTAGGCGGGTGCACGCATGGGTGTGGCCCGGGCCCAGGTGGCTTCGTGGCCGTGTTTGGGTTTTTTGCAGTCCATGCACCAAAAATCATGGACCGAATCCTTTTTTGCGGCCTACAAAAGTTTTTGATGCTTTTGTGTGATCCAGCAATCACAGAGGGTCATGGTTGCAATTTAATGGCCATGGGATGTTGTTTGACTTTGAAACGGACTAAGAATCCTACTAGGATGCAGACAGAGGTCTTTAAAAGGCCTAGAGCAGTCCATAAATAGAGTGTGGCTTGGTAGTAGCGTGAGAGAACCCGAGACATGATTGAGAGTAAAGAGAAGGTGCCAGCGGACAGCAGGAGCAAGAGCTTCGGGTAGATAGTAAGGTAGCGGGCTGTGATCGTTTTAGAAGGTTTTCAAGAAAGAGTTTGGTAAGGATAACTTTTTATTGAGAGGATTGAATATGTGAGTTGAGAGTGGATAATCTCCTCTTATATCTCTTCCTTTTTCATAGTAAAGTTTTGCATGCCTTATGGAGACGAGTCTTTGAGCTGATCTACGTACTTAATTGTATTCTTATTTTGTTTTCTTCTTTCTTTCTGCTGTAATATTTCGGTACTAGATCCTCAACAAGTGGTATCAGAGTAGCTGATATTTCAATAAGTGGAGGGCTGCTGCAAGCGCAGCAGCACCCTTTCAAAACCTTCTTAAATGATGTTTTTATACTATAAAACTGATGAGGAACTCTCCTAAGCACATTCTCTCCTGCTTTTCTGGCCACTACTTCCCGTGGGTCTTCATCATTGAAAAAGAGAAAAAAATTGAATAGTCTATATAGGAAAAGATTTGGTCTTTTAAATTTTTTATTATTTTATTATTTTTATTATTTTTATTATTTTTTTTAATTTTTATTATACTTTTTCTATTCATGGAAGTGTCAATTGGGTGGGAGGCTCGAAGCGGGCAAATAGAAAAATTTAGATCCATCTCAATTGGATGGGAGGCTTGGAGCAGATGAGATAACTTTTCTCTCACTCTCTATAAAATTTATTAAAATATATGATTATTTATAAATTATTTATTATTATTTGGTAGTTAAAAAAAATTATTATTATCTTAATATTGATTTGATTGCATGATTAGATAGCTTGAAGATAATTAAATGATGAAAAAATATTAGTATAGATTTTATTTAATAGTTATAGATCCTATTATCTCAGAGTTCAACTTATGGTATCAATAAATTTTTTTATTAGAAAAAATTTTTAAATTTTTTTATTAGAAAAAATTTTTAAATTTTTTTATTAGAAAAAAATTTTAAATTTTTTTATTAGAAAAAAAAATTTAAATTTTTATATTGGTATATTTTTAAGAAAAAATAGCTACAACGAAAGCATTTTGTCCAGATTGAATGCTCCATTCTTCTTTCTTTGGATTGATTTAGACTCATCAATTTTAAACTTTTAGTTATTATAGAATAAAAAGAAAGTACTACTTTAAATAAGTGCCAATGTTTCATTTTGGTTATGGAAAGTTAGTTACTATGAAAAAGTTTTATATGAGAAGACAACAGCTATTTATAGAGGATTGCTCATAAAGAAAAGTAAATATTGCCTTATTTCTTTATTATTTTTATTATCCAATAGCAAAAAGTTTCAGGTTCATAAATCCATCATGTCTTTTGTTCATCAACTTATATTGATATACATTTTTCTTTTAAGATCTACAGTAAGTTTAGAGGATGGGCATACTGAGTGCCTTTTAATGTTTCATACCGGTTCTGCAAAATTAGTCATAGTAAGACAGTCTTCTTTTTTTTGATATTTTACTTTTGATCAATGCTTATTTTTTATTTGCATATTGTTGATACTTTTTAATTATCAAGAGTAATACTACTTTTTTTTAATTATTGTACATGAATGTTAAAATTAAAATGATGAATATATTTGGAGAAATTAAATGGTATCTTTCTTCATTGTTATTTGAATGTCTTAGAACCAAATTTGGTCTAATAAATTATGAAAATCTTTTGTTATTTGAAACATATAATGTAAAATCTGATATGAAATTTTGAATGAGCTATATATATATATGAGTACATATTATTTATTTTTTTTATGTACTTATTTATAACATACCAATAAAGTATGAATATTAGTATATGATATATTTAATTAGTGCATTATATTTGATGAGATCAAAAAGATTCCATATTTATTGTACTTGATATCTTATTTAAAACTTATTTTTAGTTTTTTCTATATTTTTAATAATACTTAGTTGAAAAAAATAGATTTTTGGATCTTTTTATACATGGATTTTCTAATTGTAAATAAATATATGGATCATGAAATTTATATTAATTTTGAACATGAAAGATGAATGATCCGAGAATGCTTTTATATTAATTTACTATTTAATCTAAGTCAAATAAACAATCTAATTTTTAAAATAATTTTATATTTTATAATTATTCTTTTTTGAATTTTTTAGATTGATTTAAGAATTTATGTCTAAATGTATAAATATATAGATGTATTATATATAGTTGAAAAATATTAGAAAATTAAAAAAATTGATTGTATTAATGGGATAGCACTAATTCATAAAAAAAAATATATTTTTTAATATTTTAAAATTAATTTTTGGATTATATATATAAATTTATTATATATGGTCTAAAAAATATGTAAAGATCAATATAAATAAAATTAATAGTTTCAGTTATATGAAATTATAATATATATATTATTAAAAAATAAATTTAAAATTATGAATTATATTTTTTAATTAATTTTAATATTTATTATTAAATATTTAAAATTATAAATTATTTTTTTAATTATTTTGATTTATATTTTATCATGGAACTCAATTTAGTAATATTCTAACAAAGTTTTTAATATTTATATTTTTTTTAGATGAAAAATTTATGATAGATGAAAACCAGCATGAATATAAATTCAATGACTAATAAAAATATTATATATTATATTATATAAAAAAATTATATTAATAAAATATTTTAAATTTTTGTTTTGATTCAAAATAAATTTTGTCGCGAAGCACGGTTACACACTAGTAGAAATATAATTCCTGCATTCTTGTCTTTGTTTTTAAAATTTTTAGGTGCATCAAACAAACAGTGTATCAAACGGGTTTTCAAAAAAATTTGGTTGTAAATTTTAATTCAAATTATCATTTTATTATAATAAAGTAATTCTTAGGTGTCCAACTGCCAGCATAAAATTAGGTAAACGGGTCCGTCATCCCTTCCCACTGCTTGTGCCAAGGATTTCTCACAAGAAAATGTGTCATGACTCCGTTTCGCTCCGGTGAACACCTAACAAAGGGTATTAAGGTAGAAAACGAGTTGAAATTAGAAAAGGGTTGGTTCGCGACTCTTGGGGTTCTCGTCCACCTGTTCATCGAGGGCAATTTCTCCTTCCTTTCTCATGGCTCTCACAATGCTGTTCTTTCTCTACTATCTTAGCTCCACTGCTCTCTCAGCGTCTATTATCACCCACCTCCCGGGCTTCCAAGGGCCTCTACCCTTCTATCTGGAAACAGGGTGAGCTCAGCGACCTTTTTTTTTTTTTTTTTTTCCTCAACATAAAAGCAATCCTCTCTAAGATCTTGTATTGACTTTTGGTTGTTTAGCCACTATGGATGCCAAGACTCTCGTAGGGCCTTTTTTTTCTTCTTTTTTTTTTTGACTTTTTTTTTGTTTTATTCTTTTGTATTGTGTGCGTGTGTGTTTTTTTCTTATTTGTTTTATTTTTTTGTATTGTGTGCGCGCGTTTCTTATTTACTCGGTGGTTGTCATTAAGGTATGTGAGTGTGGATGAAGAGAACGGCGTGGAGCTCTTCTACTATTTCATAGAGTCGGAGAGGAATCCCAGTGAAGATCCTCTCCTTCTCTGGCTCGCTGGAGGACCAGGGTGCTCTGGCTTCTGCGGTTTGGTCTTTGAAATAGGTTGGTCTTAATTATTTTCTGGGACACTTGCTCATCCATCCCTTCTAAAGTTTCATGATCTCCAGTATTCGAACTCTGCTGGTTGTATTTATAATTATTGCTATCTAAACAAAACAAAGTAAAGGGTTTTGGTCTTATAGGTTGAGAGATATGTAATGTAATTAAACCCCAGAAAAAAGGAACTTTACACTAAATTACTCATCTTAATTAACTCCATGGTTGCAAAAATTTCTATCCTTTACTCCTGACATTATTTTCAGGATACACTTCTTTGTCCTTCTTTGAAATTGTGTGAATAAAATGAGCTAGCGCATCTTTACTCAAAAAAGTTAAAAAAAAAAGGGGTGCACCTTCTTGCTAAATCTTCATATTTCTGGAAATAGGTCCTCTAAAATTTGTGACTGCTGAATACAATGGGAGCTTGCCAAATTTAGTTTATCATCCATACTCTTGGACAAAGGTGCGAAGTCCTCTCTCGGTCCCCTTCCTCTTGATCTCTATTTACTGTTCTTGATCGTTTACTGTTTTCAGGTAGCCAACATCATCTTCCTAGATTCCCCAGTTGGAACTGGGTTCTCGTTTTCAAGAAAACCTGAAGGTTACGCAGTTGGGGACATTTCTTCATCCATGCAAGTCTACAAGTTTCTCAGAAAGGTGGATATAAATTTCAAATAATTTTTTAAGAAATTTTAAGGAATTAATGCACTCAATTATGCACGCAGCCTACTTTTTGATTCGCAACCTTGTTGCAGTGGTTTGTTGATCATGCACGATTCCTCTCCAATTCTCTCTACATTTCCGGCGATTCTTATGCTGGGAAGGTTGTTCCAGTTGTTGCGGAAGCAATATCAAAAGGTTACTTTAGTTTCCTCCCTCTTTGCACATTTCTGAAATATGAAATGTTTCTAATCTTTTATGCTGCCAACGTTAGTGAGTAGTTTATGGGATTGATGTGAATGAGAATCTAACGTCAAACCTTCACCTTTTCAACTGGGTTGGACCAACATCGGCAAGTTATCTTGTCAATTAGAATGCAACTAATAAACTGTTGTTTTATCCACAATGTTGTGTTTCGTATGTGGGTATGGATTGGATTTGTGAGAATAAAAACTAACCCCATCCTGGGACGTAGTAGAAAAGATGTTTATGATTTTATTACATCAGTATAAAGTCAAGCATGCTTTGAGAAATAACTCATTTATGAGCTTCAAGGAAACTAGTTAAGCAGTGCCTGATACACTCAGCAATGGTACTTAAGAAAAGGGATGTTCTGCGGCATAAGAGACTTTTACTGCTAATCTATGATGTGAAAACTGATTGATGGCAGATATATACATGTTTGCAACGAAATGAGTTTTCAGACGATCTTTTAATGGAATTTTGGCTTGTTTGATTGTATGAAATTCATTTAGCTTATTTGACATATGGATAGATACATCCTCACATGGTTGAAGTATGTCTGCATCTAGGAGAACACATAAAACTACATGAAATCATAAATAGATGTTACTCTGTCTTTATACAAGCTATTTTGCTTCGTTAAATATGCTGATGTATGTCTAACTCTTCTGAAACCCAGATATTGAAGCAGAACAGCAATCAAGCCTTAATCTCAAGGTATAGGCTATGACTGGTAAACAAATTGCTGCAATTTTTTGACAAATTTATTCTCTCAAGCAGACCATCAGTTAAATCTTCCTATAGGATTAATGGAGTAATATGAACAATATTTTTTAATTAGTCTTTACAAAAAAGAAAATATTGAATATTGTTGTATACTGTAAATGACAGATTAAATCAATCACCATGGCTTTTATGTTGGCATCCATAGTGATTTTTTTTTTTTTTAATTGGTCCAAATGATGTTAGTACTTAACTGCGTGTCCTTTGTTCAGATTATTATTTTGTTTACAGGATATGAATGTAGAATGATATTAAATATTTTATGTGCCGTTAAGATTACATTAATGTTTGCTTGTAATTATGTGTTAGAGGTTTTGATTTATAAATAAGCCACCTACTAAGATCTGTAAATTTGCTACCATGATATGCAAATATGATTCCACGAGGACTGCTGGATCCTGGATAGACCAAATCATACGTCATAGAAGAGGATGTCAAATTCCCTTGACAAGAAGAATAATTTAGTATGTGTTGATCCTAGGTATGATTTTGATGAATAACAAAATATTTGAGTCTATTTTTGGTACTAATAATTTGGTTGGAGTGTTTAAGACGAAGTTCAGGAAGATAGGAATACATCTAAATGAAGCTCCATGTATTTGATTGAAAGAATCAAGAAATAAGAACAAAAGAGATTAAGCCAAATGTTTTTCAAAGAGTACTAGATTAGAAACGAACTCAAGAGAAGTTTAAAATTAAATCCAGCATAGTTTCAGCATTTAGCACAGATCAGGAGTCGATTAGGAGTCAACCAGGAGTTGACTCATGGAGGAGTCGACTCAAAAAAAGCAGGAGCCGACTTATGTCTCAAAAAAGGCATCAGTCCAAGAATAGAATGCTGAATTTTTTATCCTGCGACTAGAGTCGACTTACAAAGTTCAGGAGTCGACTTTAGCATGCAGAACTGGCACGGGACAGAAATACAGAGAATCAGATTTTTCATCCTACGATTGGAGTCGACTCAAGGCTTTGGAGAGTCGACTCCCGAACTTCTGACAGCCCCAATGGCTAGTTTTCAGAACTGTCAAGATTTCATTTTTAACACTCTAAACGGCTTTCTCTGGCATTCTAACAGCTACACACCTATTTTTGGACTTCTTAACTTGGATTAGAAGGCTTCTAAGATCAGATTAAGGCTTAGGAACACAGGATATAAATGCAAGAAAGTGGAAAACATTAGCAAGATTTCAAAAACTGTGCCGTCCAAATAGTGAGTCTTAAAGAGCCTTCATTGTTATTTAACCACTCAACCAGCTATGCAATCAAGGCATTCTCAAGAAAAAGAAGGGAGCATTCATTGCAAAAGCCCTCCAACTACTCATCTTGTGCATCAAAGCCTCAAATATGCTCTTCAAAAGGAGTTTGCTTTTGTTTTAAATTTCTGCATTCTGAAATCTTTGTATTTCAAGTTTCAAAGGGCTGAAACTTGGGGGATAGTCTCATCCAAGTCTTGAATTAGATTTGTACAAGTCTAGGAGTGGCTTGGGATTAGGTTTTGGTTGGTTAGCCCGCAAAACCAATTGGATTTAGATTGTGAACCCGGAAGAAAAACAATCTTGCTGTGTAATCTTAGAGATTATAGTAGAATTTTTAAGTAGAGTGCTTGAGTGGACGTAGGTGTTAGGTTTGACACTGAACCACTATAAAAATCTTATGACTTTATGTGTATGATTTTTTTCATTAGCTATTATTATTTTCTGCTCATTTAATCATTACATTTTCAGCATAATATATTCTAATTCTACACATACACTTGGTAATCTAAAATATTTTGAAAAACCCAATTCACCTCCTTTCTTGGGTTGTTCTTCTAGACAACAAGTGGTATTAGAGCAGATGCTCCTATATTATTTGTTGTTCATTTGATTTAGAGTAATTGATCAGGATGACAACCCAATTAAATATTTTCCTAATGGAAGGGCAGTCAACAAATAGCCTTCTTTATTTAACGGTTCAAATTACACATATTGAAAGGCACACATGCGTATATTCATTCAAGTATTTGATTATGATCTATGGAGTGTCAGAATCAATGGACCATACACACCTACAATTAGCATTGAAGATAATGTAATTCCTAAACTCGAAGGAGATTGGGATGAAAATGATAAGAAGTTGGCTCAATTGAACGCTAAAGCAATGAATGTACTTTATTGTTCACTTGATATCAATGAATTTAATCGGATTTCTACTTATATTTCAGTCAAAGAAATATGAGATAGACTTGAGATTACTCATGAGGGTACCAATCAAGTAAAGGAATCCAAATTAAATATGCTAGTGCATAAGTATGAACTTTTTAAAATGAAATCAACTGCATTATCGAAATGTTTACATGATTTGCTGATATTATAAATGGACTCAAAAGCTTAGAAAAATCATATACTAATAGTGAACTTATGAGGAAAATTCTTAGGTCTCTTCCTCGAACTTGGGAGGCAAAAGTGACAGCTATACAAGAAGCTAAGGACCTCAACATCTTGTCCTTTGAAGAGCTTCTTGGTTTTCTCATGACACATGAGTTAACCATAAAGCAAAACTTGGAGGATGAAGTCAAGAAAAAGAAGACCGTGGCCCTCAAGTCCATAGCAAAGGAAGAAGATGAAGAGAGTGAAGATTCTAAGGAAGGAAATGATGATGAAAAAATGGCTCTCCTAACCAGAATATTTAGAAGATTCATAAAAGACCAAACTTCAAGAGAAGACCCTTCTCTAAAGGTGAAGCTAGTAAAGATCGAGAGAAAGATTAAGACAAGGAGCAGCCTACATGTTTTGAATGCCCTTTATTGAAGAAATCCTCTAAGAAAGTAAAGAAAGCAAGATGGCAACATGGAGTGATAGTAAAGATTCAAGTTCAGATGAAGAGGGACAAGAAATAGTCAATTTGTGTCTCATGGCTCGAGAGGATGAGGTAACACTTGACACTCAACCTGAATTTTTATTTGATGAATTGCAAGAAGCATTTTATGAATTATATGATGATCTTAAAAAGTTAATCTTAAAAAATAAAAATTTGAAATCAATCAATCAAAATCTAATCGAGAAAAAGAAGAAAATATTGAGAGAGAAAAAGCTTATTTTTGCAGAAAATCAGAACCTAAAGAAAGAGCTTGAAAAATATAAATCTATAGTTGATAAGTTTACATTAAGTTCTGAAAAACTATAATTATTACTCAATAATCAAAAGGTTATTTTTAACAAAGCTGGAATTGGTTTTAGAATTCAAAAGAAACAGAAATTTCTAAAGAATTTCTTTGTAAATGATCCATCTTCAACTTCACAAAAACTAATCTGTTTTTGCTATGAAAAATCTGGACAAATCTTATGTTTGCAATTTCATAAAAATGAAAAACAGTCTAAATATTAAGACGATATGGATTCCCAAAGGAACCATGGTTACTAATCCCAAAGGACCCAAGATGACTTGGGTACCTAAAACCTCCACTTGATTTTTGATTGCAGGTGTGTCTTACAGCCGATAGAAAGAAAGGTAAATGGTATCTAGATAGTGGCTGCTCAAGATATATGACGGGTGAAAAGAAACATTTCATCATCTTTGAAGCTAAAGGAGGAATTGTGACCTTTGGTGATAATGGCAAAGGACACATCATCGAAAGTGGTAAAATATGTATCATTCCTACATTTGTAGATAATGTACTCTTAGTAGATGGCTTAAAGCATAACTTATTAAGTATTAGTCAACTTTGTTATAAAGGATTTAAAGTTATTTTTAATCACTTTTATGCATAGTTACTAGCCCCATTGATAATAGCATTGCTCTTATTGGACAGACATGAAAATGTATAATTAGTAGATTTGGATGAATCTTCCACTAAAAGAAGCCAATGTTTAGTTGCAATGAATGCTAAGATCAATGAAAATAGTTGGCTATGGCATCGTAGACTAGGACATGCTAGCATAGATTTGATTTCTAAACTAATTAAAAGGGATCTTGTAAAAGGTTTGTCAAAACTTAATTTTGAGAAAAATAAAATATATGATGCATGTCAATTAGGAAAACAAACTAGAAGCTCTTTCAAATCAAAAAAAAATGTTTCAACTTCTAGATCTCTTGAACTACTTTATATGGATTTATTTGGATCAACTAGGACCACAAGCTTAGGTGGTAAAAAATATGGACTTATAATTGTAGATGATTATTCAAGATTTACTTGGATTTTATTTTTAGCACAAAAGGATGAAGCATTTTCTGTATTCACAAAGTTTTTCAAAAAAGTTTCAAATGAAAAGAACCTCTCTATTATTTGTATTAAAAGTGATCATGGAACGGAGTTTGAAAACCAACATTTTGAAACTTTGCAATGAAATGAGAATTGAACATAATTTTTCTGCTCCTAGAACATCTCAACAAAATGTGGTTGTTGAAAGAAAAAATAGAACCCTAGAGAAAATGGCCCAAACCATGTTGTATGAAAGCCATCTCCCAAAATATTTTTGGGCTGAAGCTATTAATACAGCATGTTATGTTCTAAATAGAGCATTAATAAAGCCGATATTAAAGAAAACTCCTTATGAACTTTGGAAAAATAGAAAACCAAACATTAACTACTTTCATGTTTTTGGTTGCAAATGCTTTGTTCTAAATAATGGCAAAGTTAACTTAGGCAAATTCAATGCAAAATCTGATGAAGGCATCTTCTTAGGATATTCTACCTCTAGTAAAGTATATAAGATTTAGATTAGTCGTTGAAGATGTGGTATTTAATGAAACTAACAATTTACCTTCTAGAAAAGAGGATATGGCTGATGATGATGCAAGAATCATTGAGAAAGGAGTGAAGAAAATTATACTCAAGGAATCAACAACTCAAGATAACAAAGAAGAGAATGAAGTTTGTTGGGGATAAAATGGCCCCTGCCGAAATTCTTGCTTGAAGTTCTTGGTCGCCGACCTCCTTCATGTTGGATTCGTTGATCCCCTCAGTAACGAGTTCATGCTGTAGAACCTCTCGAAAGTGCACGATAGTTTGGCGATGCGATCTTGAATAAGTGAAGAAGAATTACTGTTACGTTGACTTTGTCCTCTGATTAAAAATGAATGGCAGGTTTTGAAGCCCATCTACGCCCCTTCTGGACGACCTCCTCTAGTCGAACTCCTCCTAGATGATCTTTCTCTAGTCGAACCCCTTTCGGACGATCTCCCTTTAGTCGAACTCCCTCCAGACGACCTTCTCCAGTCGAACCCCTTCTGGATGATCTCCTCCAGTCGAATTCCTTTCCAACGATCTTCCTCCAGTCGAACCCCCTTTCGGATGAACTTCCTGTGGTCGGTCTCCTCCAGTCGAACCCCCTTTTGGATGAACTTCCTACAGTCGATCTCCTCCAGTCGAACCCCTTTCGGACGATCTCCCTTCAGTCAAACTCCCTCCGAACGACCTTTTCCAGTCGAACTCCCTCTGGACGACCTTCTCCAGTCGAACCTGCTCCGTATGACCTTCTCCAGTCGAACCCCCTCTGGACGAGCCTCCTGCGTTCGACCTCCTTTCGGTCGATCTCCTATAGACGACCCTCTTCCGGTCGATCTCCTTCTAGTCGCCTGGAAGGACATCCTCGTCCACATGAATTTGGCCACCAACTCAAGATGAACCAATCTACATGCAGACGACTCTAAAAGAGCCCGAACTTCTCTGGAGCTGTTATGACTTGGAGCTCTTCGCAGTCAGCGCCTACC
>QRFJ01002140.1:288476-318461 GCA_006176705.1 Cocos nucifera | reverse complement strand
AACTCCTTAATCAGGAACATTCAATACTACAAAATAATATCAGTTCTATATCATATATCTCATATATAAATCATATCTAATTATGGCATATTTTGCATACATCTCATGTATCATAATCATGCATATTTTCATATCTAAATTATCTCATAATAATCTAAAAAATTAGATTTAAATTGATCTAATCAAAATAAATTCTAATCTAGATAATTATGTAGAACTATTCTACAACTAGTCTAGACATGCATCAATCATATCTCATATGATATTCAAAAATTAAATAATTTTTATTTGCTATTTTAGATGTTATTATAACACTTATAATATCAAAAAATAGTAAATAAAAAGATCTTAAACATGATTTTATCAGATTAAATCAAATTAAATTATAATCATGCAAGACTATTCTATAGAACTATTCTATTTCTAGAACTAGTCATGCATATTCTTCTAATCTTAGATCCAAATTATTTAATTTTAATTTTTTTTGGATTTTAGATCTGATCACATCTCATGTGACATCTAAAATCACTTATTTTTTTATTAAAAAAAATTTCAAAAATCTAGATTCTAAATAATTTTAGAACCATGGCTCTGATATCAGTTGAAGGGAAAATCCTGATTTATTTCCCGGATCAGGTTCGTTCAGATTCTGATCGGATCAAGAGATATATTTTCAAAAACTTTTTCTCTTTGATTCTAAATTCAGATATAGAATGTTTTAGATCTAATTTTTATTATTTTAATATTTAGAATATAAAATATATATAAATTAAATCAAATTTAATTTACCTTGATGTAAGGTAATCCTATTACCCTGTTGATGATCCTGTAAGCAGTGGAAGGTTCTGGATCTAGCCACGCAAGTGCCTGGCCTCTACCGGTATCCACTCAGGCTAGATCCTAGAGATCCTCTTTTCATCTCTATCATGTCTCCAAAAATTCAGATCTGAATCTAATTCTAGAGGATAGTTCAAAAACTAGCTTTTTGAAGATCTGCATAGTTGTCCTTTGTTGCAGCAGTGCAGCCTTCGTAGCTTTCTGATCGCCTTTCTGTCATCTGGATTGCACCAACTAAGAACCCAAACTTCTTTGGGACATGGAGAGGAGAGGGAGAAGATGGACTTGGCATTGAGGAGGAAGAGGGGAGATGGGAGCCTTTAGGGCATGGGAACTTGTGATCTCAATCTCAATCTCCTTGTATTTGAGTTGGGCGCAAGGTTCTTATTTATAGACTGACTGCGTGATCCAACTCCTCTTCTTCCCAACCAATCACAACCCTTTGTGAAATCAGATCTAAATCTGATTGGTGGGAATAAGATTCCCCTTGGATTCCTCCTTAGATGGCACCTCAAGACCAGTCAAAGTTGATTCTTAGGAGGAACTCTAATCAGAATCCAAAGAGGAGATGGAGTCCTTGTCCAACAGGAACTCCGGGGTGCCTCAAACTTGGGCGCACGCCACCCTCCTCAAACTTGGGCGCACGCCACCCTTGGGCGTGCATGCCCTCCTCCTTGCCAAGTTTTGGCAGGAGGACAGGCCCCCACCAGCTATCTAATAGGTGCATGACATGTGGTCAAAAGTCAAAGGGTCAATGGTCAACGTTTGACCAGTCAAAGGTAGACTTTTGACGAAAGTCAAAGAATAAGAAATGGTAGGTGACCAAAAATGGCAGGTAGTGTCTTACAAATAAGACAATCTTTTCTGACTTGGACAACCTCCAATCAGACCATATGAAGGCCTCTAATTGAGCACAAACTCCTTTGGCTCAGATAGGACAACTTATTTATGATAGCAGAAGAAGAACGTTAGATTCAATCGAGTGCTAGCATGATTTCCTTGAACCTAATTGAATCTCATTCAGATCAATTGAACTAGATCAGTTCAATTGATGATCACCAGATTCAAACCCTTGTTTGTGTGACCCAGTTAGGTTCAGTTCTGTATGATAATGGGATATGTCATGATCTCTATCATTGACATCATCGAAACTCCTTTCGATGGATCAAAACTCTTCTGATTCGAACAGCTAGAATGATCGATCATCTAAATCATTCTAATTACTCCCAAAATCCACCAGTGACATCTAGCAGTATATGGTGGCAACCCATCAGAGCTGAATGCGAACCTCATGGTGCAGCTACCTGTGTGATTCAGTCCTTCTATCTTGAGCCCCGATCAGATTAGGGTTAAGGTAAACTCGTCAAACCCTAGTCTCTGTCATATGATGTAATCATTCGATTCAAGTCCAATGTGAAAATCTAAATAGAAACTCTTTCTATTATTTCACTCTACCATGGCCATGGATTTTTGTACTTGATTCTCATGATCATCATAGGGCTGCTCCTCTACCACCGAGGTAGATAGATTCCATCTTGACGTCATCCAGTTCCTACAATGAACATGTCATAGCCAAGATACACCTCAAGATTCCATATGGCTAGGAGACCGAGTAATGGTGTAGTCAAACTATAACACCCTCAAAGTGAACTGCCGATGCATCTCAGGTCAAAGAACCAGACACACTACTGCAGCATCGAGTCAGTCATTGATGAGAAGGTAGGCTCCCTAATGACTACTCGATGTGGTCACGCTCAGTGCCCTCATTCTCTAATGAGTACCTGTACTCTCGCTCTGGTGTCTCCACACCATAGACTCAAGACTCATCTACTAAATAGAAGCAATTGTACACCAACCTTTGGATCAATCACCATCCTCGTGATGATCCTATGGTCGGGAGCAATTTATGAGTTAATAATGATTATTCATGTCTTAAATTTTCAACTCTTGAAAATATGAATTATCATTGCCATTAACTCAAAGGATGTATCACAGACACTAAATACACATATGTGATAGAAAATAACCCATTTATTGCTTTTAGTCAAAATTACAATTTTGCCCGTAGAAGTGTATTACAAGTGTCAGCCAATTCTGGCTTCTAGGGCACATATATCTAACATCCACAAGATGTCAAGGGGTACCTACTGTGGGACTCTTAGGCACAGAAGTCAGTGATCAGCAAGGACATTATCTTTGATGATAAGAGCATCTTGGGGAGGTCTGGGATAGATGAAACTAAAGAAACAAAGATGAACAACGGTGGCCAGTTAGAAAATGATGGCATGCAGGTTACATCCACTTATAGGAGTATTTCTATTATGGTGGAATTGGATAGAAAAGTATTATCTTAGATTAAAAATCAACCTGAAGGGCTGGCAGTTTAGATAGATGTGCAGGAGCAGCCACAAACATCAGACAGAGACATGCTAATAGGAGTGGCTTTGCATAAGTTCTAGTGTACTATTAGGAGATCGGTCAGATATGGCATTGATGAGGTTATCTCCTATGCACTCATCACTACTAATGGAGATTCAAAGAATTATGTAGAGGCCATGGAGAGTGAGGATTATGATTCATGGATGCAGGCCATGATGGAGGAGATGGAATCACTTGAGAAGAATCAGATATGGTAGCTGGTGGATCTTCCAGAGGGTGCTCAATCTATTGGCTCAAAGTGGGTGTTCACAAAGAAAGAAGCACTTTCAGAATAAAGTGGAGTCAGATTCAAAGCAAGGCTGGAAGTAAAGGGATACTCACAAAGGAAAGAGATTGACTACATAGAAATTTTCTCTCCTATAGTACGTCATACATCTATTCGAGTTTTGCTGTCACTGGTGGCACAGCATAACATGAAATTGGAACAGATGGACGTGAAGATGGCTTTCCTTCATGGGACTTTGGAGGAAAGAATCTACATGAAGCAGCTAGATGATTTCATGGAGATGGGACAGCAAGAAAAGATGTGTTTACTTAGAAAGTCTTTGTATGGCTCGAAACAATCCCCTCGTCAGTGGTATCGAAGGTTTGATAGCTTTATCTTGAGCCTGGGTTTCAATAAATATGAACATGATTATTGTGTCTACGTCAAGGATGTTAATGAGGAAGATGTCCTATACTTGTTATTGTATGTAGATGATATGCTCATAGCCAGTAGAAGTATCGATGTTGTGAAAAGGTTGAAAAGGATATTATCATCTAAATTTGAGATGAAAGATTTGGGTCCAGCTGAGAAAATCCTTGGAATGGAGATTTGCAGAGATAGGTGCAAAGGAGTGCTCCATTTGTCATAAGAAAAGTATGTCTAGAAGGTTCTGGAGAGGTTTGGGATGGAGAAGGCCAAACCTGCAGAGACACCATTACCGAGCCATATGTCTCTCTCCAAGTTACAGTGCCCCCAATTAGAAGAGGAGAGAGAGTACATAGAATGAGTCCCTTATGCAAATGCTATAGGTAGTGTGATGTACACTATGGTGTGCTGTAGACCAGATATAGCACATGCTGTGAGCACGGTTAGTAGATACATGGCTAACCCTAGAAAGGAACATCGAAAAGCATTGAAATGGATATTAAGATATCTGCATGGAACAAGGGATTATGGTTTGGTGTTTGGTGGACAGCCGAGAGGATTTGAAGAACAATTTATGAAGATGTGTGAAGGTTCAGGTCCTCTGGAAGGATTTGTTGATGCAAATTATGCTGGTGATCTTGATACAAGGAGGTCTACTATTGGATACCTTTTCTGCATATATGGTGGACTGGTGTCTTGGAGATATACCCTTCAGTCAATCATGGCCTTGTCTACCATAGAGGTTGAGTACATTAGGATAACGGAGGCTGCAAAGGAAGTCCTTTGGCTTAGGAGACTGATTGATGAGTTGCGGGTGGAGCAGAGCAAGGTTACGCTATTCAGTGATAGTCGGAGTGCTCTATTGTTGGCACAGAACTCAGTCTATCATGCGCGCACAAAGCACATAGACGTGAGGTACCACAGGATCAGAGAGCTGGTGGAGGAAGGTAACGTAGAACTGATGAAGGTCCATACTAAGGAGAATCAGTCTGATGCGCTCATGAAGGTACTCCCTAGAGATAGCTTTCAGAGATGTGTGGCACGGATGGGTCTATTGAGAAGAGATGAGTTCACAAGAACTTGAAAGTACTAAGGTAGAAAATGTAAGCTCAGAAGTGGCACTCTCAAGTCTTGGAAACATGAGAAGACAGATCATGGAAAGATGGAAGTGAGCCAAAAGAAGAATTACTTGACCCTTTGTAAAGTATATATATTGAAAATAGGTCAAGGTTGTAAGTGTGCTGAAATATACTGAATAAAAGAACTTTTCTCCTGAAAATTTCTTCTTCTCTTCTTCTCTATTCCTTGACTTATTTGATCGTGCTTCCGCAGAAATCTCTAAGAAGTACTTCCTTGATTGCTTGGCTAATCACCGACGGTCATGCTGATCCATGTGGGAAGAGCGCATATTTCCAACAGGATGGTGGTGGAGGGCAATGGTGACATGCTAGTTAGGGGCTATAAGGGGGGGGGTGACGGGCCAGGTGGGCATCGGGGGGTGGAGCAGGGACACCGTAGGAGGTGGGGCAGTGGCAGGTCGAGTGGGGAGGGGGAGGAGGGGCACTCCACGGGGTGGGGGGCGATGGTGACAAGCCGAGTGGGGGGGTGTGGGTGGAGGGGCACCGTAGGGATGGGGGCTACATGTTGGAAAACCATGCAGGGTTTAATGCATATATTTCAAAACTTTACTGAGATTAGAAGTAGAGAAAGACATAGATTAAATTATTTAACCTATTTATGCATGTAATCTAATCACTAAATGTTATATCTAGAATCTATGATATATCAAGATGCATGAATAAATCTAAAAGTAAAAGCAGAGATTGGTATTGATCACATCAATACCTTAGATCTAGAACAGTTTTAGAAATCCTAGATCATATTTAGGTCAAGAAGAGATCAAATCTCTTATCTTTGCATGGGTCGAGAATGCTGTAGTTGATTTCTATTATTGTCCTTATTGCTTGGAGCCATACAACATATCCGGCCTCTATAGGTTGTCCACATGAAGTCGCTACGTAGATTGGAGGTTTGTCAAACGAAGATCCGCTTGAAGTACTAGCTTCTTGCAGATCTCTCCTGATGATTGATCTATAAAAAATTCTTCAGATCTCTTGGATACTGCAAGAGATAAAGATAAAGAGGAGGATGAAGGGAGAAGACTAACTTTTGGATCTCCCAAAAAGTAGAAAATAAAAGGCTTAAAAAATCTATTAAGAGAAGACCCATCTTGTCTTTCAGGACATCAACCATTGATGTCCTAAATAGATCTTCATGCTTGGATAGGAGGAGACCTTCTCCTTTAGAATTTTTCCATGCTCCATGGCTCTCTCTCTTTGATTTTTCTCATGGAAAAATATCACAAAAACTAGAGAAGAAAAGGTTCTCAAAGAAATCTTAAGAGAAGACCTTCTTCTCTTAATCTTCTCTCAATGGGACATCAATAGTTGATGTCCAAAAGAAAACCCCAAATGCCAAACTACTTGAGAACCCTTCTTCTCAGACCCAATCCCACTTTTTTCTCTAATTTATGCATGGAATACCATATTTTTTTCAAGCCAACCTCCCTTATAAAGTGGCATCCCGATGAAGGGTGGACTAGGTCAAAACCTATTCAAGCAAGGACTCCTGGTGGCATCCAACTCTTGGACAACTCCAAGACTCTTTTGAAGGGAAATCCTGATTTTTCGGTCCAGGTTCGTTCAGATCTGATCAGATCAAGAGATATATTTCAAAAATTTTTCTCTTAATTCCAATCAAATCTTGATATGTTTCAGATCTGATTCTTATTATTTTAATAAAATAAAATTAAAAGATAAATTAAATCAAATTTAATTTACCTGATCTGGGTAATCCTATTACCCTGTTGATGATCCTGTTTGCAGCGGAAGGTTCTGGATCTTAGCCACGCAAGCGCCTGGCCTCTACCGGTATCCACTCGGGTTGGATCTGGAGATCCTCTTCTTCTCTATCACACCTCCAAAAATCAGATCTGGATCTGATCTGGAGGATCTTCAAAACTCTTTTGAAGATGAGCAGTCATCCTTTGCAGCAGCGCAGCCTTCTTATTTTTGATCGCCTTTCTTTGATCTGAATCGCACCAACCAAGGTCCAAAACTCCTTTTGGACATGGAGAGCAAGGGGAGAAGAGACTATGGCGTGGAGAAGGAGGGGAGAGGCAGCCTTGGGGCATGGGGTTTCTCAATTGAATTGCTTAGAATCTGAGTTGGGCGCAGGGTCTCTTTTATAGACTAAGCGTGATCCAACTCCTCTTCCTCCCAACCAATCACAACCCTTTGTGAAATCAGATCTAAATCTGATTGGTGGGAATAGAGACCCCTGGATTCCTCCTTAGAGGGCGCCTAAGACCAGTCAAAGTTGGTTCTTAGAAGAACTCTAATTGGAATCCAAAAAGGAGATGGAGTCCTTGTCCAACAAGGACTCCTAGGCGCCTCCAACTTGGGCACACGCCTAGGGTGGCGTGCGCCCTTCTCCTTGCCAGGTTCTAGTAGGGGGACAGGCCCCCACCAGCTCTCCAATAGGTGCATGACATGTGGTCAAAAGTCAAAGTGTCAATGGTCAACATTTGACCAGTCAAAGGTAGACTTTTGACCAAAGTCAAAGAACAAGAAATGGCAGGTGACCAAAAATGGCAGGTAATGTCTTACAAAATAAGACAACCTTTTCTGACTTGGACAACCTCCAGTCAGACCATATGAAGGCCTCTGATTGAGCACAAACTCCTTTGGCTCAGACAGGACAACTTATTTATGATAGCAAAAGAAGAACGTTAGGTTCAATCGAGTGCTAGCACGATTTCCTTGAACCTAATTGAATCTCATTCAGATCAATTGAACTAGATCAGTTCAATTGATGATCACCAGATTCAAACCCTTGTTTGTGTGACCCAGTTAGGTTCAGTTCTGTATGGTAATGGGATATGTCATGATCTCTATCATCGACATCATCGAAACTCCTTTCGATGGATCAGAACTCTTCTGATTCGAACAGCTAGAATGATCGATCATCTAAATCATTCTAATTGCTCCCAAAATCCACCAGTGACACCTAGCAGTATATGGTGGCAACCCATCAGAGCTGAATGTGAACCTCTTGGTGCAGCTACCTGTGTGATTAAGTTCTTCTATCTTGAGCCCCGATCAGATTAGGGTTAAGGTGAACTCGTCAAACCCTAGTCTCTGTCATATGATGTAATCATTCGATTCGAGTCCAATGTGAAAATCTAAATAGAAACTCTTTCTATTATTTCACTCTACCATGGCCATGGACTTCTGGACTTGATTCTCATGATCATCATAGGGCTGCTCCTCTACCACCGAGGTAGATAGATTCCATCTTGATGCAATCCAGTTCCTACAATGAACATGCTATAGCCAACATACACCTCAGGGTTCCATATGGCTAGGAGACCGAGTAATGGTGTAGTCAAACTATAACACCCTCAAGGTGAACTGCCGATGCATCTCAGGTCAAAGAACCAGACACACTACTGCAGCATCGAGTCAGTCATTGACGAGAAGGTAGACTCCTAATGACTACTCGAGGTGGTCACGCTCAGTGCCCTCATTCTCTAACGAGTACCTGTACTCTCGCTCCGGTGTCTCCACACCGTAGACTCAAGACTCATCTACTAAAGAGAAGCGATTGTACACCAACCTTCCGGATCAATCACCATCCTCGTGATGATCCTATGGTCGGGAGCATTTTATGAGTTAATAATGATTATTCATGTCTTAAATTTTCAACTCTTGAAAATATGAATTATCATTACCATTAACTCAAAGGATGTATCACAGACACTAAATACACATATGTGATAGAAAATAACCCATTTTATTGATTTTAGTCAAAATTATAATTTTGCCCCTAGAAGTGTATTACAAGTGTCAGCCAATTCTGGCTTCTAGGGCACATATATCTAACAATCTCCCACTTGTCCTAAAGCCAATTGGCTACAAGTCTAAGTCCCATCTTCTCAAGGTGGGCTTCGATCTTCTGCTGGCCCAACGGCTTTGTAAGTGGGTCTGCCACATTATCTGTGGAGTTGACTCTCTTGACCTCGACATAACCCTTCTCGAGGTAATCGCGGATGAGGTGGTATCGCCGCTCAATATGCTTGGATTTCTGGTGAGACCTCGGCTCCTTAGCAAGGGCTATGGCGCCATTGTTGTCGCAGTATAGAGGAATGGCATCTGATGGCATTACTCCAATTTCTGCAGCAAACTTCTTGTACCAGAATGCTTCCTTCGCAGCCTCTGATGCAGCGATATATTCTGCTTCCATGGTGGAATCTGCTATCACCGTTTGCTTGGAACTCTTCCAGCTGACAGCACCACCATTGCACACAAACAGACTCCCAGATGTCGACTTTCGATCATCTATATCGGACATGAAATCCGAGTCTGTGTATCCCTGGACTTGGAGTTCTCCGTTACCAAAGACCAACATCATATCCTTAGTTCTTCTCAAGTACTTAAGGATACATTTCACAGAAGTCCAGTGTTCTTCACCTGGATTTGACTGATATCTGCTTGTGACACTCACAGCATGGGCTATATCAGGTCGTGTACATAGCATGGCATACATGAGGCTCCCTATTGCAGAAGCATAAGGGATCTTGCTCATGCGTTCTATTTCCTCAGGTGTGCTGGGGCACATCTTCTTGGAAAGATGAATACCATGTCTGAAGGGTATTAATCCCCTCTTAGAGTTTTCCATACTAAACCTCTTTAGTACTTTCTCTATGTACATCTTCTGTGAAAGTCCTAGCATCCTATTCGGTCTATCCCTATAGACCTTAATTCCTAGAATAAAGGATGCTTCACCTAGGTCTTTCATGGAGAATTCCTTGGACAACCACATTTGACTGATGTCAACATGGGAATATCATTCCCAATAAGGAGGATGTCATCCACGTACAATACGAGGAAGACAACAGCGCTCCCACTGACCCTTTTTGAAAACACATGGTTCCTCTTCATTTTTGATGAAACCAAACTTTTTGATCACATCATTGAAACGAGTGTTCCAGCTCCGAGATGCTTGCTTAAGTCCATATATGGACCTTTGCAGCTTGCAAACCTTGTGATCAGTATCACTGGATGTGAAACCTAGCGGCTGTTCCATATAGATATCTTCCTCAAGATATCCATTTAAGAATGCCGTTTTCACGTCCATTTGCCATATTTCATAATCGAAATAGGCTGCAACGGCAAGCAATGTGCGGATGGATTTTAGCATAGCCACTGGGGAAAAGGTATCCTGATAGTCAATGCCTTCGCGTTGACTATAACCTTTTGCCACTAGTCTAGCCTTGAATGTCTCCACATTCCCATCTGCACCAATCTTTCTCTTGAAGATCCATTTACACCCAATAGGTACTATACCTTCTGGTGGATCTACCAAGGTCCAGACTTGGTTTGAGTGCATCGAGTCAATTTCTGACTGCATTGCCTCTAGCCATTTCTCGGAGTCGATATCTGATATCGCCTCGTTGTAGGTTTTGGGATCATCACCATGAGCACCATTACCTACGAGGAACATTTTCCTCTACTTCCTCTGAAATAATACCTAAGTATCTTTCAGGGGGACGGGAAACTCTTTCCGATCTACGAGGTGGAGGAGGTAGTGTTCTTATTGGCTCAACCTGATTTGGTTCCAATTGGTCCTTAGCTCGTTGTACTTGTGAGACTTTCTCATCAAGCTTGATCTGCTTTCCAATGCCGCTATCTTGAATAAACTATTTTTCAAGAAAGATGGCATGTCGACTCACAATCACATTGTGGTCTTCTGGAATGTAGAAATAGTATCCTAATGACTCTTTAGGATATCCTATGAATCGAGCTCTAAAGGACCTAAACTCTAACTTGTCCGCTTGTTGTCTTTTGACATGAGCCGGACAACCCCAAATTCTGAGATGACTCAGACTTGGTTTCTTACCGTGCCATATCTCATACGGTGTGGTAGGAACGGTTTTAGAGGGAACCCTATTCAGTAGATAAATTGAAGTTAACAATGAGTGTCCCCAAAGAAAATCAGGGAGGTCTGTGAAGCTCATCATGGATCGAACCATATCCAATAGAGTCCGATTTCTCCATTCTGAAACCCCGTTGAGTTGAGGTGTTCCTGGTGGAGTCCATTGAGAGACTATGCCATTTTTCCTTGAGATAGTCTAGGAATTTCCGGCTAAGGTATTCACCTCCTCGATCTGATCGAAGAACCTTAATGGGTTTTTCCAGTTTGTTTTTCTACTTCATGTCTGAATTCTTTGAACTTTTCAAAAGCTTCAGACTTGTGTCTCATAAGATACACATACCCATACCTAGACAGATCATCGGTAAAGGTAATGAAGTAGACAAAATTGCCTCTAGCCGGCACATCAAATGGGCCGCACACATCAGTATGTACTAGGGCAAGGAGATCTGTGGCCCTCTCCCCATGTCCAACAAAAGGGAGTTTAGTCATTTTGCCTTGAAGACAAGATTCACAAGTTGGATATGACTCGAAAGTCAATGGACTCAATAGCCCATTTTTCTCCAATTTGTTGATCCTATCTTCTGCTATATGACCTAATCTCAGGTGCCATAGATATCTGTCATTTGGACTATCCCTAGGTCGTTTGGCATTCACGTTTTGCTCGATAGTTAGAACAGGTACATCAATATGTAGCTGATAAAGACCATTAATAAGGAAACCATTTGCAATTTTATTTCTTTCATAAAGAATGTTACAATGGTCCTTAAAGAAGGTAATCACATAAGCCTTCTTGTGCTAAGCATGAAACAGAAATCAAATTCCTGCTAGCTGCAGGCACATAATAACAGTCTTTCAAAACTAAGTCTAAACCAGATGGTAATCGAAGAGGGTATGTTCCCACGGCTACTGCAGCAACTCTTGCTCCATTACCGATGCGTAGGATCATGTCTCCATCCCTCAGCCTCCTGCTATCCTCAAGACCCTGCATAGAAGTGCACAGATGAGCACTAGAACCAGAGTCAAGCACCCAACTGGATGCAGAAGAAACCGTAAGGTTAGACTCAATAACGAGCATACCTCCAGAAGGACCTTCCTTCTTGTTCTTCAGGGTGGCCAGGTAAGTAGGGCAGTTCCGCTTCCAATGGCCGTCGCTGTTGCAATGGAAACACTTTCCTTTGACATCGGCCTTTTTCTTCGGCTCTGCCTTCTTCTTCTTTGATCCTTCCACCTTTTGCTTTTTCACAGACTTCTTTTTCTTTCCATAAGACTTTCTTTTGGAAGAAGTCCGTTCCATAGCAAGAACTGAGCCTTTAGAACCTTTCATAGAAAGCTCAGCGGTAACCAGCATATTCATTAATTCGGCCAAGGAATTTTGAAGTTTATGCATGTGGTAATTCATGATGAATTGCCCATATGCATCAGTCAAGGATTGCAGAATAATATCGTTCTGCAGGTCCAAGTCTAACTTCACACCGAGCTTCTCAAGCTCTTCCATGTCCTTGATCATTGTCAGACAGTGATCTTGGACTGACTGCCCATCACGCATCTTAGCCTTAAAAAGTCATTTCGTGACTTGATATTTGGCTGCGCGACTCTGTTCACCAAACATCTCCTGCAGGTGAGCCAACATTTGGCGAGCAGTCCCGATATCTTCATGTTGGCGCTGGAGCTCATCAGACATCGAGCCCAACATGTAATATCTGGCCTTATTATCTTCGTCTATCCATTTTTCCAGAGACGCTCTCTGTTCAATAGATGGACGGGCTGGTAAGGTGGGAGGGTCCTGGTCCAAACATGGGTTAACTTCTCGAACCCAAAATAATTTTGTAGTTCCTGAGCCAATCTTTATAATTGGGTCCAGTCAGTCTATGTGTGTCCAGGATACGTGCCAATGGGTTGGACGCAGACATTTTTCCTGTAGAGAGTCAAAGATTCTAGTTAGATACTGTAATTTTGACTTGACCAATTTTATTTAGGAATTTTATTTTTAAACAAATTAGCTCCCACTATTTTCTCGGATCCCTACACTCCCTCTGTAGAGATGCAAAAATCTCCATGATTAATGATTTCTAGTGGGTGGTGCGGTCTCACCAACTGACTCATCACCTCACCTAACAGTTATTGGTGATGGGTTAGCCAATGAGTGAACAACTCTTGTTCAATGATTCTCTAATCATGGTGCACCCAAACTTGGTCTCTAATTCATGAATCTCACCGTATCCGGAATATTGATCCACTCCTTAGTTAAGTCAGACCCACCATTTGCATAGACTGGGTTCCTAATTGAGTCTCTCACCGTATCCAAAATATTGAGCCCAACTCATCCTCCAGCCCATAGCATCCAATGCCTAATAGACATGGTTGCATCTTTCCGGTGCAACTGAGCCACTGTATCCAGCCGAGAACAATCAACCCCGGGAAGGGCCCGCACATCTACAATGGTGGAAGACCTCAGACTTAATCTTTTCTTAGGGAGAATTGATTCAGGTCTCATTAAACTAGACTTGGCTCATAGTCATAACAATTATGACTAACCTAGTGGCATGGGTTAGCTCGGATTATTGACCACCTCAGATCAGAACTGTGTCAACAGATATGGCCAGGTAAGTGAGACCGGTGGAAGGAATATGCCATTAACTCGTACAAGAACGCATTCAGGTCGAGTAGCTTCCAATTAAAAACCAGTCGGTCGTATGTGCCAAACTTACCTTAGACACCAAATTGTTGAGTCAGAACCAATTGGGTTAGCCTACAATCCAGACTCTAACCTCTGAGCCTAATTAGGTCTTGCTTGATCGTGACTCGATCTTGACCCAGACTTAATCCTATTAGGCTGGTCAATTTAAGCATTGTTGATCCCATCTAACCAACTCTTGATTCGGTTTGATCAACCGCTTAGACCTAATTGAGCTACCCAAGCCCGAACCCAGTATTATGAATATGTCTTAGATCTGAAATTCTCAATTTTAGACCTAATTAATATTTCCATAAAACTTAATTTCTTAATTAAGTAGGGTTCATAAACAAAATATGCACAATAAATCCTAGGGTTTCAGGATCTAGGGTTTTGCAGAAAGTAAGTTTTGGGTTTCTGATTAAGGACGAACACGCAGCACCCCTACACATCATAAGAACACCCCATCGAATGGGAAGAGAGGGCCTTTAAACCCTTCTTCATTCTTATGACCGGACGGCCAAGAGGAACGCCTTAATCAGGAACATGCAATACTACAAAACAGTTTTAGATCTATATCATATATCTCATATACAAATTAGATCTAATCATGGCATATTTTGCATACATCTCATGTATCGAATCATGCATATTTTTTTAGATCTAAATTATCTCATAATAATCTAAAAAATTAGATTTAAATTGATCTAATCAAAATAAATTCTAATCTAGACAATTATGTAGAACTATTCTACAACTAGTCTAGACATGCATCAATCATATCTCATATGATATTTAAAATTAAATAATTTTTATTTGCTATTTTTTAGATGTTATTATAACACTTATAATATCAAAAAATAGTAAATAAAAAAGATCTAAAATATGATTTAATCAAGATTAAATTCAAAAACATGCAAGACTATTCTATAGAACTATTCTATTTCTAGAACTAGTCATGCATATCTTCTAATCTTAGATCCAAATCATTTAATTTTAATTTTTTCTGATTTTAGATCTGATCACATCTCATGTGACATCTAAAATCACTTATTTTTCTAATTAAAATAAATTTAAAATCAGATCTAAACAATTTTAGAACCATGGCTCTGATACCAGTTGAAGGAAAATCCTGATTTTCGGTCCAGGTTCGTTCAGATCTGATCAGATCAAGAGATATATTTCAAAAATTTTTCTCTTGATCCCAATCAGATCTTGATATTTTAGATCTGATTCTTATTATTTTAATAAAATAAAATTAAAAGATAAATTAAATCAAATTTAATTTACCTGATTGGGTAATCCTATTACCCTGTTGATGATCCTGTTTGCAGCGGAAGGTTCTGGATCTAGCCACGCAAGCGCCTGGCCTCTACCGGTATCCACTCAGGTTGGATCTGGAGATCCTCTTCTTCTCTATCACATCTCCAAAAATTCAGATCTGGATCTGATCTGGAGGATCTTCAAAACTCTTTTGAAGATCAGCAGTCGTCCTTTGCAGCAGCGCAGCCTTCTTAGCTTTTGATCGCCTTTCTTTGATCTGGAATCGCACCAACCAAGGTCCAAAACTCCTTTTGGACGTGGAGAGGCAAGGGGAGAAGAGACTTATGGCATGGAGGAAGGAGGGGAGAGGCAGCCTTGGGGGCATGGGGTTTCTCAATTGAATTCTTTAATCTGAGTTGGGCGCAGGGTCTTATTTATAGACTAAGCTGTGATCCAACTCCTCTTCTTCCCAACCAATCACAACCCTTTGTGAAATCAGATCTAAATCTGATTGGTGGGAATAGAGTCCCCTGGATTCCTCCTTAGAGGGTGCCTAAGACCAGTCAAAGTTGGTTCTTAGGAAGAACTCTAATTGGAATCCAAAAAGGAGATGGAGTCCTTGTCCAACAAGGACTCCTAGGCGCCTCCAACTTGGGCACACGCCTAGGGTGGCGTGCGCCCTTCTCCTTGCCAGGTTCTGGCAGGGGGACAGGCCCCCACCAGCTCTCCAATAGGTGCATGACATGTGGTCAAAAGTCAAAGTGTCAATGGTCAACGTTTGACCAGTCAAAGGTAGACTTTTGACCAAAGTCAAAGAACAAGAAATGGCAGGTGACCAAAAATGGCAGGTAAGTGTCTTACAAAATAAGACAACCTTTTCTGACTTGGACAACCTCCAGTCAGACCATATGAAGGCCTCTGATTGAGCACAAACTCCTTTGGCTCAGACAGGACAACTTATTTATGATAGCAAAAGAAGAACGTTAGGTTCAATCGAGTGCTAGCACGATTTCCTTGAACCTAATTGAATCTCATTCAGATCAATTGAACTAGATCAGTTCAATTGATGATCACCAGATTCAAACCCTTGTTTGTGTGACCCAGTTAGGTTCAGTTCTGTATGGTAATGGGATATGTCATGATCTCTATCATCGACATCATCGAAACTCCTTTCGATGGATCAGAACTCTTCTGATTCGAACAGCTAGAATGATCGATCATCTAAATCATTCTAATTGCTCCCAAAATCCACCAGTGACACCTAGCAGTATATGGTGGCAACCCATCAGAGCTGAATGCGAACCTCTTGGTGCAGCTACCTGTGTGATTCAGTTCTTCTATCTTGAGCCCCGATCAGATTAGGGTTAAGGTGAACTCGTCAAACCCTAGTCTCTGTCATATGATGTAATCATTCGATTCGAGTCCAATGTGAAAATCTAAATAGAAACTCTTTCTATTATTTCACTCTACCATGGCCATGGATTTCTGGACTTGATTCTCATGATCATCATAGGGCTACTCCTCTACCACCGAGGTAGATAGATTCCATCTTGATGCAATCCAGTTCCTACAATGAACATGTCATAGCCAACATACACCTCAGGGTTCCATATGGCTAGGAGACTGAGTAATGGTGTAGTCAAACTATAACACCCTCAAGGTGAACTGCCGATGCATCTCAGGTCAAAGAACCAGACACACTACTGCAGCATCGAGTCAGTCATTGATGAGAAGGTAGACTCCCTAATGACTACTCGAGGTGGTCACGCTCAGTGCCCTCGTTCTCTAACGAGTACCTGTACTCTTGCTCCGGTGTCTCCACACCGTAGACTCAAGACTCATCTACTAAAGAGAAGCGATTGTACACCAACCTTCCGGATCAATCACCATCCTCATGATAATCCTATGGTCGGGAGCAATTTATGAGTTAACAATGATTATTCATGTCTTAAATTTTCAACTCTTGAAAATATGAATTATCATTATCATTAACTCAAAGGATGTATCACAGAAACTAAATATACATATGTGATAGAAAATAACCCATTTATTGATTTTAGTCAAAATTATAATTTTGCCCCTAGAAGTGTATTACAAGTGTCAGCCAATTCTGGCTTCTAGGGCACATATATCTAACATCTTTTGGATAGAATATTTTCCATGCAAGGAAAGAGGGTGAGCACACAAAAAACAAGCAAAAGTGGCACACATAAATCAATGGGCATTGGAACTAATTTCCAATAGAGAAGGGAAGGTGTTTTACAAATCTAAAACTCTATCAAATAGAGTTCCAATCAAATAAAACATTCCCTTAAAATCATGGATGACTTCATCTAATTTCTAGGAGAGAAAAGGGGTGTGTGGACTTGCTTTTAATCATGAGAAACCTCATGTAAAATAAAGAGATGGGCATCGGGTATTTAGTGCATGGCGCAAGGGAGCAAGGAGAGTCCCAGTTCAACTGGGACTTCTCCAATTTAATTAGGTCAAACATTTTTTAAACAACCCATTGAACTAAGATTTATGTAACCTAATTAAGGATGATCCTAGTCTAACTAGGAGCCTAATTAAATCAAATTAAATTATATTTAAATCTAATTTAAATCTTAAATTAATTAAAAATTAGGTGCACTCAAATCCTAATCCAACAAAAAATTATTTTTTTCTTATAATTGACTTAACACATAAACCAATTAGACTTGACCTAATTAGGTCCAAACCAGTTCTAATTGAATCTAATTCAATTAGACTTGATTTAAGCCTGATTGCTTAATCAAATTATGCTAATTAGTAATTCAATTGCTAATTGATCTTCCTATAACACTTGCACTTGATCAATCATTAATTGCATTAATGATTTGATCATTGAACAATTCTCAATCGTCGATCAACCGTCTAATCAAGTAGTAACCTCTTATGTATATGATCCCATAGGTTCAAACCTAAGCTAGTAGTATAGGAATCAATTCTTGTATCAATCGAAATGACCATCTAGTAATGATACTTGACATTTAGATAGGTCGATGTATGCAAAACAACATTCTTAGAACCCTGGCGTATGGTTACCATATAATTCATCCCTTTGACCCATAATACTCAAGATGACTTTGAGTTAGCTATCAAGATTCATACAAGTCAACCATATTGTGCTTTAAAATTAATAAATCTCGTGACTCCTTATAAGGATTATCCAGGCCTAGATTTTGCTAAATTGAAGTACAATGAGACATTTGCTCCTGAAGTTAATCAGGAATGGTCAATCCCATCTTGACTCACACACCGACTCTACAAGTACTTGACTGCATCCAAAAATCTTCCGATCTTGTATTAGAAATATAAATAATCTAGCACCAAAGTATAGTGAGTTGCTTGCAAGTAACTATGGTGATCTCAAGTTGAAGGGTCACTTACATGCATTGGCCTTAACTAGCTACTCTTGACAGTAGAGTGCTACGTTGATCATGTTCAGTGTCGATGTACTCCTATATCTCACCTGTATGCCATACCAATATCTCCACACCACTTGGCTGGCCTATCAGCTAAACCTTTATTTTCTATAATGCTAGAATATCATTTTTGATTAAGAGAATGTCATTCACAGTCAACACAACAAATAACACTATAGAACCGTATGCCCACTTATAGATACAAGGTTCTTCTTCATTCATAATGAAGACATTCATTCAAAATGCATGTTCTAATTTTGAGATGATAGCCAAACAGACTTTATAAGTCTCTACCTTTTCATCTATACTACTCTGATCCATTTGAAAATTTATTTGCACCTAATAGGTTTTATCCCTTTAGGTGGAGCAACTAGTGTCTATACACATTGATCTTTATGGACTTCAATTTAGATTTCATGGCTTCAAGCCACTTCTCAAAGTCAGACCTTCTGCATGAAATTCATATAGATGATTGGATCCTCGTTGTTCTTATCAAGCTCAACAGGATCGCTATCTCGGATCAAGAAATCAAAGTATCTGTCTGGCTGATGTGGTACTCTACCCGATCTCCTTAATGGTGCCACTTTAATGGGCTCCAAATTTCATTTGATTAAATATGGTTCTATAGGTTTACTAGATTATATTGGTACTTTCTATCGATCGAACTTTCTCAAGTTTAACTTGACAGGCATTAGTTTCTTCTCTAAGGAACTCTTTTTCTAAAATTAATGCACTACTACTGAGAACAACTTTTGTTCTTCAACATGGTAGAAGTAATAACCCCTAGTTTTCTTTGGATATCCTATAAATAAACACTTATCAGACCAGAGTCCAAGTTTATTTATGTACAAACATTTGACGTAGATCGGATAATCCCAAACTCAAAGGTGAGAGAGTCTAGGTCTACATCTGATCCATATGTCATATGGAGTCTTTGTGATAGATTTACTCAAAATATTTTTCAGACTAAAATAAGTAGTCTCAAGAGCATAACCTTAAAGTAAAACAGGCAGACTAGTAAACCCCATCATGGTTCAAATCATGTCTAACAAAGTTTGATTTTTTCTTTCTGATATACCAATATCATGTGGTATTCTAGGAGAATTCCACTATGAGGAAATCATATTCTCTCCTAGATATATCGAAAACTCACTGAATAAGTATTCGCCTCCTCGATCTGATCAAAGAATTCTAATATTTTCTTTAGTTTATTTTTCTATTGTATTATAGAATCGTTTGAACATTTCAAATGATGCAGGCTAGATGTACCCATTCCTAGATGGATCTTCTATAATCATAATGAAATATTGATATGCTCCTCTAGCACTTGAGTTCATAAGTATACATAAATCACTATGTATGAGACTTAGAACTTCACCAACTCTTTCATCTTTTCCAGTAAAAGGTGACTTTATCATCTTTCCAAGAAGACAAGACTCATAGGTTGACAATAATTCACAATCATTGATATCAAGGATTTCCTCTTAAGCTAACTTATTTATCCTGTTCTTATTAATATAACCAAGACTAAATGCCAAAAGTAGGCATTTGTGACATTATCTATTTTAGAGCATTTATTAGATGTGTACATTACACTAACAGACTATGATTAAATATGTATGTTATTTTTCTATTGTCCATGCATTATTATAACATCATTCATAATGATATCACAATAATTTTTTTATTAATAAATGATGATCATTTTTGGCCAAAAGGCCAACAAAGATCACATTCATTATAAATGATAGATAATAGTGACAGTCACTCTAAATGATAATGTTCGTATTGAAAATTAGCTCGATAATTTTGAAAGCTAGGATTGGAACAGGACTTCCATCCTAGATATTCAGAAATCTCTTACCATTTTCAAACTTTCTACTTATTTGTAGTCTTTGCAATAAATTATATAAGACTACCGATATCCAATACTTAGTTAGTAGAATTACAAACAGAAAAATTATAAGATGTTATCATATAACATTCTTGATGAGCAACTTCTTGCTCCTTTCTCTCATTTAGCTTGTTGAGATCAAAGAAAGCAAGACAATTTTTTTCTTATAACACTGTTTCTTATAGTAGAAGCAATCTGCCTGATTCTGGTTAGTCTTAGATCTTTTGTTTTGACTAGACTTATAGGTCCTAGAACGAGCCCCTTCATGTTGCGGAACCAAATTCAATTTTTGATACTAATTATCAAAATTGGATCCCATAAGTATATCACTATCTGATAGTGATTGAAGCAATTAGGGTTTAGCCTTAATCCGAGGAAAAGAGAACAAAGACCTATTGTATATGAATTATTTTAATCCTAAAGACTTGGACTTTAATCTAAAGATTCTTCCACTATTTTATATAAATTGATAGCCTCTACCTCCAATTCAAAGAATTATTTTAATTTTCTAGTAGGTACTAGAATCCACATAGACTGCATACGGACCCGAGAAAAGCTCTAGTTAACCTGTACGCACCTATGGGTAGATTTTTAATTAATTATTTTTTTAAATAATTTCTAGTAATTAGATTTTGCCTTAGGCTCCTAATCAATAGGCTAGGGTCTTCACTGAAAAGGTCTAGCTAGATCCAACCATTAACATGATAGAGTTTGTTTTATCAAACAAACGATAACCAAGCCCGAGGAAAGCTCCAGCTAACTTGATCGCCATTCAGAGAGTGCGACTTAATCATCATATGACAAATGACAATTCCAATATCTTGATGAACACTAAGCGTAAGGTACCTCCAATGTATACCCAGACTATTAGATGCATTACCATCCACCTTAATGAAAGGTTATGACTTAGTTATCTCTATAACTTTGTCATTTTAAGGATCTAACAATTTAGAGAATTTAAATTAATTTATGATTTAAGGATAAAGAAGATATTGATCAAATTACTTCCACTGACTTCACCAAGTCAAATCCTCCCATTGACTTCTTAAGTCATTGATGAGGACTAGAATCAATTACGGTCCATGTGCATCTAGATCAATCTCACTGAATAAAATCAATCTCACTAATTTTCTATGTAATATAGGTTAACACGAATTAATGAGCAACCTAATCAAAAGCTGACTAACCATAATGGCCAGGTAAGTGAGATCGATGGGAAGGTCTACCAAAGCTTGTCTTAGACACCATCAGAAATGGCTAGGTAAGCATGCTGTCAATTAAAGACCATCAGTCTAAAAATGCTAAACTTACTTTAGATATCAATTAGTTTATTAGTTTTGATTTGATCTGCCTAAAGACTCAGGCTCAACCATAGAGCCATGATCAGGTCCATTTGTTAGATGTATGGACTATGATCAACTACAACTATTGAATTGATCTATAGAGAAGAAATGACTTAATCCTGATTAACTATTAATTAGATTTGATCAATTACTAAACTTTGTCCATATTTAATCTAACCTAAGATCTAACTTAGTTAATGACTTGATCAAAGCTTACCTGTTATCCTTTAACTCATATTTTATGAAATTATCTTAGGATCTTCAAATCACAAACCTAGATCCTAAGTAATTACTTAATTCTCAATTAAGTTCAAGGCTGATGGGTTAGGATTCAGAACCTTAGAACTACATTCTGATTTCAAGTTCTGAAATATTTTCAAAGTGTAAATAATTTACATTGAATCAAATTTAATTTATGATTTTAGATCTGAATTATTTTAATGTTTAGATCATATCCTAGGATTTTGAATCTAGAGTTTTGTAGAAAGTAAGTTTTTAATTTAAATTCTATATAATATATATGTCATACATATAGAATCTTGATTCAAATTGAAAACTACATATCGAGCATATGTAATATAAGGATGTAGATCTAAACATGAAACACATCATATGGATTTTATCTAAATGATCAAAAATTAGATAATAAACCATTAAAATTTAGATTCAAAATTTAAAAATAAATCATAAATCTTCTTAGATCTCATCTAACTTATTTATGATTTAGGTTATTCAGGTCAGCAAATACTTGGACAACCTCTGGACTGTAAGAGATAAACCTTATAGTAGGACAACCTTATAATTAGTATGTACAATCTTAATATTATTTAGATCTTATCTAAGTAATCTAAAATATATCAAATATATTTACTTTAAATTTAAAATTAGAAAATAAATCATAAATTTACTTAGATCATATTTAACTTATTCATGATTCAAATTTATAGATCAACACATACTAGGATAACCTTTTTATTGTAAAGAATTAACCTTACAACAGGATAATTTTATAATCAGTATGTGCGATCTTTAAGAGTTATTTTTAGAATTATTCTAAATATAAATAAGATCATATCATAAAAGAACCTAGAGCTCTGATACCATTGTTCGAAAACCATGCATAGTTTCAAGCATATATTTTGAAACTTTTCAAGATTAGAAGCAGCGGAAGACAGATTAAACTATTTATCCTATTTATGCATATGATCTAATCACTAAATCCTACATCTAAGATATATGATATATCAAGATGCATGAATAAATCTGAAAGTAAAAATTGAGATTGGTATTGATTACCTCAATATCTTAGTCTAGAATAGTTCTAGAAATTCTAGATCATATCTAAGTCAAGAAGAGATCAAATCTCTTATCTTTGCATTGATCGAGAACACGGCAATTAATTTCTATTATTATTCTCATTGCTTGAATCCGCACAATATGTCTGGCCTCTACAGGTTGTCCATACGAAATTACTATGTAGATCGGAGGTTCATCAAATGAAGATCTACTCGAAGTGCTAACTTCTCATGGATCCAACCTGATGGTTGATCTATAAAAAATTCTTCAAATCTCTTGGATACTCCAAGATATAAAGATAAGAAGGAGAATGAAGGGAGAAGATCAACTTTTAGATCTCCCAAAAAGTATAAAATAAAAGGCTTAAAATATCTATTAAGAGAAGACCCATCTTCTCTTTTAGGATATCAACCATTGATGTCCTAAATAGATCTTCATTCCTAGACAAGAGGAGATGTTCTCCTGTACAATTTTTCTACGCTCCATGGCTCTCTCACTTTAATTTTTCTCATGAAAAATCTCACAAAAACTAGAGAAGAAAAGGTTCTCAAAAAAGTCTTAAGAGGAAACCTTTTTCTCTTCATCTTGTCTCAACGGGACATCAACAGTTGATGTCCAAAAGAAAACCCCAAACACCCAACTACTTGAGCACCCTTTTTCTCACGCCCAACCTCACTTTTTTCTCTGATTTATACATGGAATACCAGATTTTTTTCATGCCAACCTCCCTTATAAAGTGGCATCCCTATGAAGGGTGGACTAGGTCAAAACCTTGTCAAGCAAGGACTCTTGGTGGCATCCAACTCTTGGATGCCTCCAAGACTCTTTTGGGCAGAATATTTTCCACACAAGGAAGGCGGGTGAGTGAACAAAAAATAGGCAAAAGTGGCACACATAAATCATTGGGCGTTGGAACTAATTTCCAATAGAGAAGGGAAAGAGTTTTACAAATCTAAAACTCTATCAAATAGAGTTCAAATTAAATAAAACATTCCCCTAAAATCATGGATAACTTTCATCCAATTTCCAAGAGAGAAAAGGGGTGCATGGACTTGCTTTTAATCATGAGAAACCTTACATAAAATTAATAGGTTGGTGTGGGGTATTTAGTGCATGGTGCAAGGGAGCAAGGAGAGTCCTAGTCCAACTGGGACTTCTCCAATTTAACTAGGTCGAACATTTTTTTAAACAATCCATTGAACTAGAATTTATGCAACCTAATTAAGGATGATCCTAATCAACTAGGAGCTTAATTAAATTAGATTAAATCATATTTAAATTTAATTTAAATCCTAAGTCATTTAGAAATTAGGTACACTCAAATCCTAATCTAATAGAGAATTATTTTTTTTATAATTGGCTTATCTCAAAAACTAATTGGACTTGACCCAATCAAGTCCAAACTAATTCTAATTGAATCTAATTCAATTAGACTCCATCTCAACTTGATTGCTTGATTAAATTGAGCTAATTAGCAATTTAATTACTAATCAATCTTCCTACAACACTTGCACTTGATCGATCATCAATCGCATTGATGATTCAATCATTAAATGATTCTCAATCATCGATCAACCATCCGATTAGGTAGTAACCTCTTATATATGTGACCCCATAGGTTCAAACCTAAGCTGGTTGTTAGATATGTGAGCCTCAGAATCTAGAATTGGCTGACACTTGTAATACACATCTAAGGGCAAAATTATAATTTTGACTATAAATAATAAAATATATTATTTTCTATCATAATGTATATTTGAAAGTATCTGTGATACATCCCTTGAGTTAATGGTAATGATAGTTCATATTTTTAAGAGTTAAAAATTTAAGACATGAATTTTCATTATTAACTCGTAAAATACTTTCGATCGTAGGATCATCATGAGGATGGTGATTGATCCGAAAGATTAGTGTACAATCACTTTTTTAGGATAGATGAGTCTTGAGTCTATGGTGTAGAATCATTGGAGTGAGAGTATATATACTCGTTAGAGAATGAGGGCACTGAGTGTGACCACCTCGAGCAGTCATAAGGAAGTCTACCTTCTCATCGATGATTGGCTTGAAGCTACAGTGGTGTGTCTAGTTCTTTGACCTGAGGTGCATTGATAGTTTACCTTGAGGGTGTTAGTGTGTCTAGTTCTTTGACCTAAGGTGCATCGATAGTTTACCTTGAGGGTGTTATAGTTTGACTATACCATAACTCGATCTCCTAGCCATTCAGAACCCTAAGGTGTATGTTGCCTATAGCATGTTCATTGTAAGAATTGGATTGCACCAATAGGAGATCTATCTACCTCGGTAGATGAGGAGTAGCCCTATGATGATCATGAGAATCAAGTCCATAAGCCCATGGCCATGGTAGAGTAAAATAATAGAAAGAGTTTCTATTAGAATTTTTACATTGGACTTGAGTCGAATGATTAATTCATATGACAAAAATTAGGATTTGACGAGATCACCTTAACCTTAATCCGATCAGGGCTCAAGATAGAGGAACTTAATCACACAGGTAACTGCATAGAGAGGTTCATTTACAATTTTGATGGGTTGCCATCGTATGCTGCTAAGTGTTACTGGTGGATTTTGGAAGTAATTAGAATAATTTGGATGATCGATCATACTAGTTGTCTGAATCAAAAAAGTTTTGATCCATCAGAAGGTGTTTCGATGATATCGATGATAGAGATAGCGATGTATCCCATTACCATACGAAACTGAACCTAATTGAATCACACAAATAAGGGTTTGGATCTAGATATCATCAATTGGACTAACCCAGTTCAATTGATTTGAATAAGATTCAATTAGGTTCAAGAAAATCGTGCTAGCACATGATTGAGCCTAATGTTCTCCTTCAACAATCTTTAAAGCTTATCTCGACTGAGCCAAATATGTTTGAGCTCACTCAAGAATCTTTATATGGTCTGACTGGAGCTTGTCCAGGTTAAAAAATGATTGTCTTAATTTATGAGATAAATTTAAGACAACACCTATCATTTTTTGCCATCTGCTAAATCTTGTTCTTTGACTTTGGTCAAACGTTGACCTTTGACACTTAGACATCTACCCATGTGTCATGCACCCATAGGAGAGAACATGGGGTTTTGTCCCCTTGCTAAAAAGTAGAAAGAGAGGGGGTGCATGCCTACTTAGGCATGCGCCCAATGAGGATCACGCCTGGAGTCCCAAATAGATGGGACTCCAGGTTGCTTCATGGTTTCAACTTGGGGGGTGCCAAAGAGTCCTCTTTGACAAGTCTTGGTGCCACCTAAGGAGGTTTGTGAGGGATTCTAATCTGATTGGATCAAATGATGTCATCCCACCAATCAGATTTAGATCTGATTGCACAAAGAGCAGTGATTGATCGGGATGATGTGGCACTGCATGGCACAACAGGGTCTATATAAACCCTATCTATGCTCAAGATCGAGAGGTTCTACCTTAGCCCATGCCACAAGGCCTCTCTCCCTTTCTCTCCATGCCACCTTCAGATCCTCTCTCTCCTATCCACTTCCTAGAGTTTTTGGGTGCAAGTTTGGTGCGATCCGAGCAAAAGAAAGGCGACAGAAAAAGAAGAAGACAGCACTGCTGTAAGAGACAATGGCTGATCTTCAAAAGCCATTTTGAAGATCCTCAAGATCAGATCTAGATCTAATTTTTGGAGGAGAGATTGAGAAAGAGATGTTCTCCAGATCCTATCTAAGTGGATACCGATAAAGGTCAGGCACTTACGTGGCTACATCCAGAACCTCAGACAAACATAGAGATCATCATAGGATAATAAGATTACCCATAATAAGATATAATTTAATTTAATTTAATTTAATTTAATTTATTAGATTAATAAAATTAAATCTAAAGAGTCTCAAATCTAATTTAGATCTAAGAAAAAATATTTTTGAAATATCCCTCTTGATCCAATCAGATCTGAACGAATCTGATCTGGAAAATAAGATTTTCCCTTCAACTGGTATCAGAGCCAGGTTTTCATAATTAAATAGATCTAATTTTAATATATTTTTGATTTAATAATTAGATGATTTCAGATATCACATTAGATGTGATTAGATCTAAAATTAGAAATTTAAAAAATTAAATAATTTAGATCTAAGATGTATGAGATGCATGACAAGATCAGGAATAGAATTATTCTATGTGTAGTCTAGCATAATCATAAATTTAATTTAATTAGTTATAATTTTTAGATATATTTATTTATTATTTTTTAATATTATAAATATTATAATTAGATCTAAAAAATAGAAAATAAATTTATTTAATTCATATGAGATATGATTGATGCATGTTTAGACTAGTTGTAGAATAGATTTACAAAGTTATCTTGAATAAATTTAATTTGATATGATCAAATTTAAATTTTATTTTTTAGATGTATATGAGTTAATTTAAATTTGAAAACATGCATGATATGATACATGAGATGTATGCAAAACATATTTTTAAGTTAGATTAATTTTTATATATGATATATGATGTAGATCAAACTAGTTTTGTAGATTCATCATGTTTCTGATTAAGGCATTCCCCTTGGCCGTCCGGTCATAAAAATAAAGAAGGATTTAAAGACCCTCTCCTCCCATTCGATGGGGTATTCTTATGATGTGTAGAGGTGCTGTGTGTTCATCCTTAATCAAAAATTAAAAAACTTATTTTCTGCAAAACCCTAGATCCTGAAATCTTAGAATTTTATTTACATGTTTTGTTTATAAATCCTAAACTTAATTAAGAATTAAGATTATGAAATATATTAGAACTAAAATTAAGAATTTTTAGATCTAAGACATATTCATAAAATTGGGTTCGGGCTTGGATAGCTCAATTAGGTCTAGCAGTTAATCAAACCAAATTAAAAGTCGATTAGATGGAATCAAGAGTGCTTAAATTGACCAGCCTTATAGGATTAAGTCTAGGTTAAGGTCGAGTCACATGAGTGATCAATCAAGTTAAGACCTAATTAGGCTCAGTGGTTAGAGTCTGGATTGTAGGCTAACTTGATTGATTCTGGCTCAATAATTTGGTGTCTAAGGTAAGTTTGACAGATACGATCAACTGATTTTTAATTGGGAGCTACTCGACTCGAATGCATTCTTGTCGAGTTAATGGCATATCCCTTCCACTGGTCTCACTTACCTGGCCATATTTGTTGGCTCAGTCCTGATCTAAGATGGCTCATAATTCGAGCTAACCCATGCCACTAGGTTAGTCATAATGGTTATGATTATGTCAAGTCAAGTTTAAAGAGACCTAAATCAAATTTTTCTAAGAAAAGATTAAGTCTAAGGTCTTCCACCATTGTAGATATATGGGCCCTTCCCAAGGTTGATTGTTCTCGGTTGGTCATAGTGGTTTAGTTGCACCGGGAAGACGCAACCATGTCTATTAGGCATTGAATGCTACGTGCTGGAGGATGGATTGGGCTTAATATTTTGGATATGGTAAAAGACCCAATTAGAAATGCAATCTGTACAAATGGTGGGTCTAACTTAACTAAGGAGTGGATCAATATTTCGGACATAGTGAGATTCATGAATTAGAGACCAAGACTGGATGCACCATGATTAGAGAATCATTGGATAAGAGTTGTTCACTCATTGGCTAATCCAACACCAATAACTATTAGGTGAGATGATGAGTCAGTTGGGGGACTGCACCACCCACTAGAAATCATTAATCATGAAGATTTTTGCATCTTTATAGAGGAAGTGTAGGGATTCAATGAAAATAGTGGGAGCTAATTTATTTAAAAATTAAACTCCTAAATAAATTGGTCTAGTCTTAATTATAAAATCTAACTAGAAACTTTGACTCTCTATAAAAAAAAAATGTTTGCATCCAACCTACTAGCTCGTATCCTAGACACCCATAAACTGACCGGATCCAATTATAAGGATTGGCTCTAAAACATCAAAATCATTTTGGATTTCAAAAAGTTAACTCATGTATTGGACCAGGATCCCCCCACCTTACCAGCCTATCTGTCCACTGAATAGAGAGTATCTCTTAACAAATGGATGGATGAAGATAACAAGGTCAGATAATACATGTTGGATTCGATGTCTGATGAACTTCAGTGCCAACGTGAAGATATCAAGACTGCCCATCAAATGCTGGCTCACCTGCAAGAGTTGTTTGGGGAACAGAGTCACACAGCCAAATATCAGGTCATTAAATGACTGTTAGGCAGTCAGTCCAAGATCATTGTTTGATGATGATCAAGGACTTGAAAGACCTTGAGAAGCTCAGAGTGAAGTTAGATCAAGATCTATAGAATGATATAATTCTACAATCCTTGACTGATATATAAGGATAGTTCATTATGAACTACCATATGCAAAAAGTTCAGAATACTCTGGCCGAGCTTATGAATATGTCGGTTACTACTGAGCTTTCTATGAAAGATTCTAAAAGCTCAGTACTTGCTATGAAACGGACTTCTTTCAAGAGAAAGTCTTTTGAAAAGAAGAAATCTGTGAAAAGACAGAAGGTGGAAGGTGGAAAGAAAAAGAAGGCAGAGCTGAAGAAGAAGATCGCTGACAAAGAAAAATATTTTCATTGTAATATTGATGGCCATTAGAAGCAGAACTGCCCCACATACCTAGCCACCCTAAAAAATAAAAAGAAGACAAATCCTTCTGGAGGTATCCTCGTTATTAAATCTAACCTTATGATTTCTTCTACGTCCAGTTGGGTGCTTGACTCTGGTTCTAGTGCTTATTTGTGCACTTCCATACAGGATCTTGAGAATAGCAGGAGGCTGAGCGATGGTGAGATGATCCTATGTGTTGAAAATGGAGCAAGGGTTGCTGCTGTGGCCATGAAAATCTATCCTCTTCGATTACCGTCTGGCTCAGATTTAGTACTTAAGGACTGTTATTATGTGCCTGCCGCAAGCAAAAATTTGATTTCTATTTCATGTTTAGCATAAGAAGGCTATGTAATTAGTTTTCTTAAGGACCATTATAATATTCTTTATGAAAGAAATAAAATTGCAAGTGGTTTCCTCATTAACGGTCTCTACCAGTTACATATTGATGTATCTATCTTTAATATTGAGCAAAATGTGAATGCCATAAAATGATCTAGGGATAGTTCAAAGGATAGGTATCTATGGCACTTAGATAGTTCATATAGCAGAAGATAGG